>BGNK01007165.1:0-19432 GCA_003297005.1 Symbiodinium sp. clade A Y106
CCGATCGCGATCTCTGCCCACCTCCGCACCGACCCCGGGGCTGGAAGGCGACCGTGGAAGCTCACCCGTCATCTTAAAAGTGAAGTAAACGTACATATTATGTATGTCATATATATATACATATACATAGAACCATATAGATAGATTGAATAGTACAAAAACACATAATGAAGACATCGTACGTTGTACTCTAGTTTGTGTCGCCGTGTCGTTGTGACGATGCAGAGACATGTCACATGCACTGCTGCAGCACTGCAATGCAAAGTGCAAAGAGCTCGGGAATGGGCGCACCTCTCGGCGCACAAGCAGCATGAATCAGGGCCAACCGCCGTCTGCTGCTCAGCTTTGAAAGCATACACTAAATTACGTCCTAGGTTANACCTCTCGGCGCACAAGCAGCATGAATCAGGGCCAACCGCCGTCTGCTGCTCAGCTTTGAAAGCATACACTAAATTACGTCCTAGGTTATCTTCCGAATATTTGCAGAGGATATACTATTATAGTTTGGGTGCACCTAAGGGCTGATTCACCGAATGACGGAATTTAAAGTAATTGCCAGATAGGAGTTCACTATAATCCACTGCAGTACGACCGAAAAATTACAGTTGTGCTTGCAGNNAGTGCTTGTCTATACATCGACCATGCATTGTGTCTCTAACTTAATCGAGATACGTACTTCCCTAGGATCACTTGTGCATGTTCACCCTAGACATGAGCAAAAGAGACGAAGCACGGCAAATGATCTGACTGCATGCATGTTCATGAGTAGTGTGATCCTACTTTCCGAATTCTACCATTGGTATGCCCTAGTAATACCAATGGTAGAATTTGCCATGATGTTCTTGTCGAAATCTTCTTNCATGATTTGGTTCAAAATCTGCATGAAAATCGTGCGAAAACTGACATACAGCGGTGTTTTGGTTTCTGGTGCCCCAAAAAAACTAACAATGTTGTTTTTTTTGCTGAAAAACTAACATTTTTTTTTTTTGGTGAAAAACTAACAACGTATGCTTTTTGGTCAAATGTAGGGTTTTTTTTGCTACATTGGCCTCTCCAGGCTGGGTCTTCTGAGGGTAGGCCAGATGAGGCGGGAGCTCAACGTCGCCGTAGATAGTGGGAAAGCCATAAAAGGCTGAGGGTGGAGGGTTGCATTCCACAGCCAAAAAGCTTTTCATCGGTGTCTTCTCGGTGCTGGGCTGGGACACAGGAGTCGGATGGGATGCAGGAGCCTAGGCCGGTGGCGGGAGGATGGGGGCTTCTGTTCTGAGGATGTGCTAATGATGCTAATGCCCACCGGAGGTGCCTTGACTGCTGGTCCAAGTTGAACTGATAATGTGCAAGAGACAGAGGAGGAGATGGGGGGCCAGAGGCTTCCTCACGGACAGGTGAGCGGGGACTTTGGAGGGGAAGAGGCGGTGTCAGAAGCCAGGGAAGCCTCACCAGATCTCTGGGCTTTGGGAGGAGGGGTGGGCGAAAAGCCATCCAACGTCCTTTTCGCCGTCGAAGAGCTGGCTGAGGGACGGTCAGTCCGCTGGTCCCCATCCTCCTGAAGATACTTGTTGGGCTGCCCCTCTCTTTGCCACTTGGAGGGCGGTCTCGCCTGACGTCGAAACTGGCTGTCAGCGCTTTTTGGCTTGCGTTGTTGAGCCCGACGGCATGCCAAAACCAGGAGTCTGGATTCGCTTGGAATCTTCTCGTTGGAGAGCATCTGCGTCGGTAACCCTGCCGGTGTAATGTTGATCTGCTGGCCATGGAGTTCTCTGGGAACCGCTGTGGGGGCCGACGTTCGCTTGGTAGTCGCAGAGCCAGGTCTCTTATCTTTTGATTTGCCTTGACCCTTGGTCAAGCCTTTTGTCTTGCCTTTGACAGGGGGCAGAGTCGCCCTGGGCGGCAGCTGGCTGCGTGGCACCGCTCGGAGGCTACCTCGACGAGAAGCATCATCTGCTGAAGGTGCGGACATGGCTGCAAGATCTTTAGAGGGCAGTCTAACTTATGCAAGTTTCGGAATGCAATTGCTTGTTTAGGAAGGAGAAGGGATCCAGGACACTAAGAGCCTGATTAGTAATGGCAGGTGATAAAGATAGTGTCGGTGCATGAGTTTTGGAATAGCCCGATAAGTCAGCCGCCAGACTGCGGATAATGCAAACGCAGGCGTGCTTGGACGGCTGAAGGAGCAGACAGCAACTAAGCGGGGCCGCATTGTAACGCTGAGGGTCCAGCGAGGCAGGTAGTGTATCCATGCATCCGCAACCTCAGCAGAGCTCTGACATCAGAGGCGACCAGCTAGAAAGCCGAGGAGTAGAGCACAACGATGCAAGCTGAGGTTGGCATTGAGATTGTTTTACGTCCGCCAGAAAGACTTCCGCTCACGGGAATTGCCCCAGGAGGCTACCTCACCAGCGTGCGACGCCAGCCAAAAGTGCGCTACCAGTAGCGCTCCGCTGCAGGGCGCAAGGCATAGGCGTCGCGGCAATGTCCACAGATGTGCCACCTAAGGCGGACGCAGTAGACTTCACGACCGTCTTCGCACCGATGAGCGCAGCTATGCATACCACTCGAAGACTCGAAGATGTAGTGTATACCCTGCAAAGGTAGCCTTGCCTTCGCCTTTGGTGACGTAGTATTGGGAAGGGCGAGCAGCTGAGGCATTCAAGTCGGTGAGAGCGAGGATAGGCTGCTGATTGGCTGCCCCTCTTGCTGAGGTTGGGCTTTGGCGGGTAGCTCCGGTAGCAGCTTGCGCACGGGCTCCGTCTGGCCCGGGCTCACCCAGGCACTATCTTTTCGGCGAGCGTGTACAAGCACCTCTACCCCGACGACACTCTTGCCATGACCTACGTGAAACGGGCATCTTATCGCACAGAGACCCTTGCCCTCACTTATGTGATTGTGGACGAGCCTGTAGGGAGGTGGACCCACAGCATGTTTGGCACTATTGTCATGTTAATCAGGGGGTTGTCATGGAGCTGAAGCAGAGTGATGGGCAGGATGAGCGGATTGAAGCAGTCCGAATCCTTATACGCGAAACTACAATCCCAAACCTTATTCGCGAAACTACATTCCCAAACCTTATTCGCGAAACTACAAACCCAAACCTTATTCGCGAAACTACATTCCGAAACCTTATTTGCGAAACTACAATCCCAAACCTTATTCGCGAAACTACATTCCCAAACCTTATTCGCGAAACCTGCCAGGATGATCTGTCTCTTAGATCAGTCACCTATCTTTACTACTGATCGCCCGCATTTTTAAGGTCGGGCGGTGAGGTAGCCTCCTGCCATACCTGGAACATCTACACCATTTACATCTGTTTCATTCTGCTGTTCCATGATGAAAACAGCTGTGCACTGCTTGAGCTCAAGGTATGGCAGGTGTCACATGCGGTTGAATTAATTTCATCCGCTCTTCCAACCTGCAAGGCTTCCAACTCCCGGTTCCAGGACTTAACCGAGGCGCCTGTGCGACCCACTGTCCAACCGTTCAATACCACTTGTCACGCACGTGATTGAAGGGCCCTGACAAATCCGCAGCCTTTTGCGTGAGGTAGCCTCCGCCACAAGTCTGCTAACCCCCCGACGCAGCAGGCGCTACAACCCTGTCGTGACACGTAACGTGAGGAAGCCTCCGTTTTGCTTCGTCTAGGGCGTCTAGGGCCTGCGGCAGCCATGCATTGCACTGCTGAGCGAGAGGCGGAGACCGGCACCTACCTTCTGATCAAAGGTCTCAGCTTGGCCCACGTCACTACGAACATCATATTTCTGAAATGCCCGTTGATCAGTTGGCAGCGCCCAGGCACATTCTGGTCCAGTCGTATCGGCGAAGGCTCAATGAAAGGGAGGACACGTCTGCCATGACGCAATTTACGCTTCCCTCCCTGCCGTTCCCTCAATCCCAAAGCTACCTCGACGACACAGCCAGAGTGAGCAAAATGTATTCTGAGGCTTTTCCTTTGAACGACAGGCTATGGCTGGTTCACCTTTCCCAGCAGCTGAAGGATGATGCAGATCCCATCCTCTGCCGGCTGCAAAGCATGCAGCAGAAGACTCTCAGGCCCTGTTTCATCAGTTTCAACCGGATATAGTGCAGCATCTTGTTCACTCCGCGCGACAGCTTTCGTTTGCTAACAGGATCATGATCTTGTGGCCACTTCTCACGTCTTCCTCACGTTTGTCCTTTCAGCAATGGTGCTTTGAGAGTCAATTCACTCAGCACATTCCCCCGTCGGTCTTAATGGCTTTGCTCCATTGAGCACAGGCCCGCAGAGGGCCTGGATCTGCCTTTCTCCAAATAAACCCTTTTCTTAGAGAGCCGGATTAAACGAAATACTTCATTGCCTGAAGCACAGCAATCCTCCTGCATGCCGCCCCCTCGCCTCTCTGCCGATGCTTTCCTTCAGGATTGCGCGTACCCGGCCGGAGCCTCAAAAAACTCATTTGTGCCTACGTTCGGGATGACAGCTCCGACGCCTGCAGCTCTTCAACTTGATCAGGCCGAGCTGCTATGAGCCACCTCTTATTGGTATAAAGCCTTTTTCGCGGCGCCCTGAGCGAGTGTCGTTTCTTCACTGGTCTTGCCTGCTCCATGTCACTACCGTACAAACTGTTTCCCCTCCGCAGCTCGATTCAGCTTACAACAGTGCGAGGCAGCCTCCATTCATTACTACATCCGCCATGTCTAACCAGCCGTCGCGAGAGGAGGGACGTCGAAGGTCGCTAAAGAATAGGCGACGTGGTAGCGAGGAGCCTCTGCGTCGGTAAGACTCAGCATGATGTTGGTTAGCATAGGGACAATCAATGCTGAGGCCTCGAAATTGACGAAATGGGACCAGGTGGAACGGGCAGAGGTCCTCCGTCATTGGCTCCGTGCGAACGTCCATCCAAAGCAAGTTCGGCGGACATGCCATTGATGAGCTGGCCGGCCACGCACAATGGGACAGGACATGCCTTGTCGCCTTCCGTAGGGGCAGCGTCTCTGTCACTATATAAACGCCTTCGTATAGTGAAGCTGCTCTCTAGGGATTGCAGCAGGGCTTGGGAGCGGCCCACTCTGTGGCGGGGGGGTTGCAGATCTGCGCAACATGGCCTCCAGAGTGGTGGCTTTCTAGCAGCAGAGGAGGCTTGCCTCGCCTTGCCTGGGACAAAATTGCTGGCCGAGCGCTGCAGACATGTGAGCAATTAAATCTGATCACAAGTGCGATGCAGGGTGATCAATCCACAGTCCAGAGCTGACTAGTTCGCGCATGCACAAGAGCTTTGCTTTTGGATCGAGAGCAGCCACAAGGTAGCCGTAGGCCGGACTAGACAGGGCTCTGGAGGAAGGTCCTTCCGTGAGGAGGGAGCAGTCCGTGAAAGCAAAAATGGAAGCGAGTGTGTTGCAACACTATCATTTCGTGATGTTGCTGCTCTGTAATGGAGGCTACCTCACATTGCAGGTGGGCTTAGCATGTTAGGGGTTACGAAGCAGAGTCTGTAAGCGGCTGTAGCGCTGCTAGCTTGTTGATCAAGGATTGAGTTTGAGGAGGGCACTTTAGACCTAGCTGTCGCAGTGAGACACCGACGAGCCGCCATACTGAGTGCCCACACAGCATGCGAGCATGATCCAGTTCAGGCGCATCCCGGTCGAGATGCGAGGAGAACTGAAGACTCAAAGCCACGACAGGTCTTCTCATTCGAGCAGTAAGCTTTCGAGAGGAGCGGAAGCGAAGCAAGTCACCATCATGAAGTTTAGCAAGAGTGAGGAGACATCGTTCCAACACTTTGGTAGAGAGTGGATCTTTAGATGAGTCGGGAACTAGTTTGCTGGTGGACTCATCCCATTTTACGTACGGCCAAATATGTGTGACTGTGCTGGCAGCTTCAGTAGGCAGCATACGGACTTTCTGACCCGGCTGAAATTCCTGTACAATACCCAGCGAAAGGGCTGCCGACTAGGAGGCAGGGTCCTTCTTTTCACAAGTAATACACTCCTCCACACGCTTCATGACTTCAAGCATGAGACATGGAGGCCTGGGCGTAAGCTGCCTGGGCCTGGAAAGGATGAGAGACGATGCTTTCCTCGGAGGAGTGGTTGAGGCGGATGTGTTGCCTTTGCCCTTGCCGGACTTGCCGGACTTATTTTTGCCCTTGTTGGTGCGTGCTTTGGCAAAGGGGACTGCGACGACCTCGCTGCAATCCGCGCGGAGGCTACCTCACGCGCGTTGGGTGGGAAAGGCGTCTCATTCATCAAAGCATCGTGTCCGGAGCCCTTGCCAGCTGGAGTTGTAGGAGATGGGGCGCGATCTTTGGGAGACTTCAACTCCCTTTCCTCGATGGGCGGCGAGCGCCGATCTCGAGTCTCCGATCTGTGCCAGGTTCAGTACAAACGTCACCGTGCGTCGAGCAGGCTGAGAATCCGTGGATCGCTCTGGAGAGCCCGGACTGATATCTTCAAAGAGTAGCTCAGAGATGGCAAGGAAGCGAAGAAGGTTGATCTGATGGCTGGGTCAGACACTAGCTCTCGGTAAACCTCTTCCACGCAGGGCTAAATGGCTGAGTCAGCGTTGGCGCAGAAAAAGCAGGTATGAGTTAGAGAGGATTGTGAGAACATCTGACTGGGTGGCTAAGGATCCTGCATGTCCATCATCGCCAACACAAATGGATCCTCTGTACCTGCAGAAGGATCTGTAGTGGCCAGCATGTGGGGTAGGTCCTAGGTGATAGACTCCGCCCTGTATGTAGTCTGGGTGCATTTCAACTGGGGAGCCTGGCCGGCCAGAAGGCAAGAGGTAATCCCCGTCTAATGTACGTAACATCCAGGAGAGCTTGGCTGCTCGCAGGAATCTCGGGTGGCTAACGTTGAGAACTGGGGGGTGGTAATGAGGAAGGAGACCGTATCTGCTGTGATATGCCAAGCTAGTAGGAGAGTAGTGAGTGAGATGCTCACGGAGGGAGTGGACTGGCGCAGTGGCTGGCCTTGTGAGCACCTATGCCAACGGAGGCTCCCTCACGTCGGTCCGCCTGAGCAGTAGAGTCCAAAGGAGTGCCAGGTGGCACAGGAAGAAGGAGAGGACTGAGTCCCTGTGTAACGATTGCATCCGCTCTCGTTTCCAGCCAAGGAACCGGCTGGAGGGTGCCTAAGTCGGCCTGACATAAGTTGGAGAAGTACTCCACAGCGTCCTGCTGAGCGTTAGCGAAGAGCCACGTTGGCTGGAGTTGTAACAAGGGGGGGGAAGCCATCAATGCGTAAAGAGGCGCCTTGAGAATGCTGAAGTTGCGCAGCGGTATGAAACGCCAACAGCGAGCCTATTTGGCCTGGGTCTGGCAGGTCAGAAGCACAGTAGTGCACAACCCGCTGAACAGATACGGCGTAGGCGTAGCACAAGTTATGAGGGTTGGAGAACGGCAGGAAAGGGGGTGGTACGGCAACAGGCAAAGGTGGAACCGGGGCGGAACGTGGGGCACAAAAGAAGGACTGCAAGGTGCTTTGCTTATTCGACGGGAGCTTGGGGGCTGGCGCCGCTTTGGGGACAGACGGCGCCGATTTAAAGAAAGCAGTGATTTTACCGGAAGAGCCCTGCTTGGCATGCGAAGTAAAGGATAAAGTGGAACTAATAGGGGAGATACCCAAGGAGATAGTACAGTAATGATTGAAAGGTGCTTCAGCAGAAGCAGCTGGTGCAGTGTAATACAGTGCTCAGAATGACGTTTGGGATCGTCAACTTTGAGGCAGCAGACGCAGCGAGTGCCCTTAGTAAAAAGCCAGGCGAAATCAGAGTCCGGGCGCTGGGCAGCTTTGAAGGTCTGATATACCTCTTTATGGATGCGAGTCAGGTGTGTCTTAATCTTGGAGGTGGAGGCCACCCACTGCCCGCAGAGCACGCAATGCGACCTTAATTCCTGGCTCTGAGAGTGCTGCATATATTGGCGCTGTGAATGTAATACGGGATTGCTCAGGCCGCGGCGGAGGCTGCCTCACGCCTGCAGGCTGCGAAGTGGACAGGTCTGGCAAAGTGGATGGAGAAGCATCCGTGGAAGGATTAGCGTGCCATTGACAGACACGATTCTCAACATGCTGCTGCAGGTTGTACCAAGCCGCAAAACCTTTGCCGCACATCTTGCAGATGGGCAGTCCAGCCTGAGAGTGAAGCAGTCTGTCGAACTTGAGGAGTGGTTGCTTAGGCTGAGGATGCTTAGTGGTTACATGCTGTCGATAGGCTTTAGAGGAGCGAAAATTCTTATCGAAGCAGGTAAAGATCTCTTGCGTGGCAGTATCGAGCTCCGCAGTTATATGAGTAGAGATGTTGTGCAGTCAGCATGTATACTGTATAACAGTCGCCTCAGCGAGGACTTCTGACCGTACTAAGATGGAGGAAGGCTGCTGTGTAAATAAAGCTCTTAGATCTTTGAGGCGAGTCTCTGCTCTGTCCGCCAGCTGTTGAAAGGGAGGATCGACACGAAGTTTTGTGAGTAGATCAGTGGTTCGGACTTTGGTTAAATGCGCTGGCTGATGGGTTATCGCTCTGAATTGTCTGCTAAACCAGGCCTGTAGCTTCCTGGCTCCCGAGAGAGTGAGTCCTGCTGTCTCNAGTAGATCAGTGGTTCGGACTTTGGTTAAATGCGCTGGCTGATGGGTTATCGCTCTGAATTGTCTGCTAAACCAGGCCTGTAGCTTCCTGGCTCCCGAGAGAGTGAGTCCTGCTGTCTCAAGGCCAAAGGAGGCACTTGCCCATACAGTGGATCTCCACACCAGAAGCCTGCTGGCAGTGGCGGAACCTCGGCGACTATTNAGCTTCCTGGCTCCCGAGAGAGTGAGTCCTGCTGTCTCAAGGCCAAAGGAGGCACTTGCCCATACAGTGGATCTCCACACCAGAAGCCTGCTGGCAGTGGCGGAACCTCGGCGACTATTTACGAATTTGCGTACTTTAGCTTTTTTGGAGGCAGCTTAACAGATTCAAATAAAGCATGAGCCTGAGGGGTACGCCGCCTGACATGTTCTGCGAGAAGAAGTCGTCGGGAGCTGGAAACCGCCAACTTTGTAAAAGACGGAGATTTTACCCAGAAGGCATAGGGGACTATGGAGGTGGCGAGTGGACGATGCCGGCCGCCAGCCCTCCATGCTCCTAGAGGGAATTGCGACAGAACCTTAACCTGTTTGGAGGTCGGAGTGACCTGAAAAGCTGGCTGCAGAACGAAGTCAATCTGAGATCTACCTGTAGGGGAGATAAAGGTTGGCAGAGGGTTTATGAAGGTATTCAGCGCAAGCAGATTATGACTAGTCACAAAGCGTGTGAAAAGCTCTCTTCCAATAGGTTTGGCAGCCGAAAATTGCCAGAGCCCGTGTAGGGTGGATGATAAGAGATACTTGCATGGAAATCCCCGGTGACCAAAAGATTGGTGCGATGAGAAACTGCCATGATTTCAGCCGACATCTTGTCAAGAACCTGCTTCTGCGTGGCCCAGTGCTCTACTGCGGTGGCGCCTTTATGCTTGGTATGTTGGCAACAATTTAATGTTGCATATGGGGATCCCTTGAAGCTGAAGTGAACAATGTGTGATCTGCCTTGGGTGCCTACACTCCAGCGAATGTCCTGTACTGGAATGGACGGATGTAGCATGACCAGGACTCCAGCAGATCGCGTTGAGGAGGAGTTCGTTGCAGATGGATAGCCACTGGTAATAACATGCCAGCCGCGCGCCCTGAACTGAGAAGAGCCAGACCAGTGTGTCTCCTGCATGCAGAGCGCATGATATGGGCAAGTAACAGCCCACTCCTGGAGCTCGTGCCACTGTGTGCACTTAGTCCACCAGCATTCCAAGACATGACCGACAGCGCCGTGGCTAAGTTACCAGCACGCCTGGGTCTGCGGGTGATGGTAGCCGCCCGGGAAGGTCGAGAGCGGGAGTGAAGACGTGGTGGTGAAACCGCAGAATATCCCAGACTGCTATGCGCCTGTGAGGAAGTGATCTCTCCGCCGCGATAGGATNGGTGATGGTAGCCGCCCGGGAAGGTCGAGAGCGGGAGTGAAGACGTGGTGGTGAAACCGCAGAATATCCCAGACTGCTATGCGCCTGTGAGGAAGTGATCTCTCCGCCGCGATAGGATGTCAGTTCCGTCCCTTAAGGCCCTTCTGCAAGCTCGCCGATATGACTTCTTTTTCATCTCCTGTGCCATCCTCGCTGTTTCGCCAAACTGCGAGCAGTCTGAACTCCCCCGCCGTGCGGAAAAGACGGGAACCCACACGCTTGGGAGTACAGCAAAATTGCTTAGCAACTGGATGTCTCCCCCCGGAATTGGGACCGGGCCAGCTCCTGATTGATGCCCGCAAACTGAGATGCCTGTATCACCAAGTGGATGAGCTTATGCTGAACCGGAGGCTACCTCACAGCTGCTAGAGACAAGGACCATGCGCAGCCTGAACTAAAGAAAACGAGGTGTTTGGAGGACCGAGGACCTGTTGAGATCTCCAATGGTTGGGCCCTCCACAGGCTGTCCTNCTACCTCACAGCTGCTAGAGACAAGGACCATGCGCAGCCTGAACTAAAGAAAACGAGGTGTTTGGAGGACCGAGGACCTGTTGAGATCTCCAATGGTTGGGCCCTCCACAGGCTGTCCTGTGGTGATTCGACGGCTACAATTCGCGGCCGCTTGAGCTGGTAGCGCTTAGCAGCAGTAGCAGCAGCAGCGGCAGCGGCAGCATCAGCAACAGCAGTAGAAGCAGCAGGAGCAAGATTAGAAGCTGTTTTGCAGTTCTCTGAATCGATCCTCGACGTTGTTCGAATGTGTGTGCTTTTGTTTTCCTGTATCCGGGCACCGTTTTCAGAGAAGCTTCGTCTACTCTCAGGCTCCGACACACCGGCCATCTGCAGCGGCTGTGGGACCGACCTGCCGGTAGGTCTGTGCTGCTCAACGACAGATGCAGCAGGCACGTTCGGTTCTAGTTGGGTTTTCCCCTCTGTATGCCACACTTGAGATTTGGAACAGCCACGTGAAAGAGCAAAAGCAGCCTGAGGAAGCTCTCCATCCAGCCAGCATCCGGCAGAGTTACCAGAAGCCCTGACATGCTGAGAGCACACACAGCTGTTACAAGCCCAGACATTGAGCACCTCTGACAGTCACGTCGGGGTCAAGGGCATTGGCACTGAGAGCTCCATCGATCTGCAACCCGGACACGTCCTGCCGAATCTGTGCAAAAATCCGTCTGGAAGGAGTCAATCCCGGTCTGGGGCATGCAAATCCGATCCTCGATGACTTCCAGACCGCCCATGCGATGAGATTCTGTCACTGCCTGCCAAGGTGAAGCATTGCACGAAACTGTCACCGGTACACTTTCCAGTCAGCGAACTTACAACAGCTGGACCTCTCAACATGGTACCAGTATGTAACACTTGCACTAGTTTGCATCAGGGAACTGCAGCTACGTGCGGTGCTCTCATGACTTCTCTCGCGATTCTCAAGCGGTCTCTCAAATTCGCACGGCATGAAACTGGTGCATACAACTTCTGGGTCAGTGGCAGGAAAATCATGCGGGAGCAGGCGACGAGGTGCATCATCCAAAGGGATCACCTGACACTACCAGGCGTTTGATGGTAATCTTTGCAGGGTCGACATGAACGGATCAACCATATACGGGCACGTCAAGCTAATTACATGGATTGGAAAGGGCTTTTCAGAAAATCTCGGTTTGTACAAACCGCACCTGAACATCACACTCCAGCAAGGGCGGCTGCTTCGCCTCACAGTGACATTGCCGTTGCTTGTGGTGTTGGCACGTTCGCGCTGACAGGCTTCTCAGCAAACATCGTGCCTTGAACGTTGCCGCAAAAAGGCGACTTAACTCTGCCTCTGCGGCAGCAGTGCTCTTCCCTGGCGTCGGATCGGATTTCAAAGCACCAGACCTTTCGAAGTTCTGTTTTAGCCAGGGCAGTTCGGGCCTGGAAGGTTCTTCGCCAAGTGCTCGCGAAGTTTGCCGGGCCGCAGCTCAGCCTTCAGGGCGCTGCGCGACTCGGTGGCCAAGTCGAAGCCTGAGCGGATTCTGCTGAGGTCTGGGGTCCGGTCTGCACGATCACGGAAACGAGGCCGAGGAGCGGAGCAAAGCCCAGGCCAGTACGCACTCAGGAGGCGGATCCGCATAGAGTGGCGCCGGATAGGTTCCACCAGAAAGGGGCCAGGCCGACTCTGCTCTGCCACCGGGCGAAGGTCCCAAAGGTTTGAAGGGCTGGTCTAGCTGAGTTTGTGCTTGCTCGGGGTTCTCAGGAAGGGAACTGTTCCCTGTCTTGGCTTTGGCTTTCGCCTGAGCCTTGGGCTGCGGCTTTGCCTTTGCGACTGGTACTGCAAGCTTCCAGATCCTCGCAGCATGTTAGCAGCTGCAAACATGCGCTCCAGCAAGATCGCTTCATTGAAGCAGTCCTGCTTGCCGGGACTGTCGATCCAACCGCTGGCTTCTTGGGGGCATCCTTCTGCCCGGCTCGGGAGGCTCTGCAACCCTTACCCACATGAACCAATGTGATAGCAAAGCAAGCATTGTCTCTTCAAGAAGTGCACATGCCGCTCTCCTCGTATGCCAACACTTCGGCCAGAACCTGCACTTCTTTGCCTGGAACATGCAGTGCCTGCTCTGCTTCCGAGCTCTAAGAGCGCTCTCGGGACCCCACTGGCGACGGCAGATTTGAAAAAGAACAGAGACGGTGGCTCTGCCTCAACGAAAGTGATTCAAGGGAAGGCACGTGGCTAGCCTCACACCCGACACAGGCTCAGAAGCCAGCGATGGCATGAACCTGGGCCAAACACTTACTTCCCCTGTCTGCACGGTACTACGAGTACAGGCACGGGGTGCCCGCCACGACCATACCCTCACTGGCATTGCTTGCCAATCGGCTCTGGACCTCTGGTCCCATGCTGCGGTGTCTTGAAATGGCTGTTAAAACGACAGCACATCTCAGAGGATTGCCCGCTGAACTCGCAGCCGAGCACCGGAGAAGCTGTAGCCGTAGAGCTCCGGCCTGTCAGCAAACCGAACATCACCGAAAAGTTGCCGTGGCTTGGTTTCAGAGATGAGGCACACCTCCCACCCAGAGGGGTGTACAGAAGTGAGAGCCGGATCTGCAAATTCAGCGCCTGGAAGGCAGACGTCATGAAGGGAAGTGCTTTGGTGAGTCTGCCCAACCTGCGGCATCTCTTCCTCTGCAGCCCGTGCCAAGCGGACGAGTGCCGCCCTAAGCACAGTTCACGTACTCAGACTCAGTTCAGCGGACTGAACCGGGGCAGGAACTTCTGCAAAGTACCGTTGGCAGCGATCGGGACCTCCACCACTCCAACACTGCCCGAAGACACTTGAAGTCCGGCCTCCCCGCCCCGAACTGCCCCAGGCCCTCTGCCTCAATCTCCCCCACGGCAGTCATTCGCACAACCTTTGCGAGTCGAAAAACTTGGATTTGCCAACACAGGCTGGCCCCGGCCAACTGCGGTCTGGGCACATAGAGTCTGGACTCTTCGTGGCCCACAGCACCATGAGCAGGTGGTGTTGGACCCAAGCAACGGCGATCCTGCTTCAAAGAGAGCCAACTCTGCAATGCTTCCTCGAGGTCCAGTGGTCGCATTTCGGGTGGCCGTCGAGGAAGCGCTTGTGCTTGCCGGATAGGTGGCGCAAGCGTGCACAGTGGAGGAGCTGCTGGTGCTGCTGGTGGTAAAGGTGCAACCTGAGCTTGGCTGGGGTCCTGCGCTTGCCCTGGTTGTGGGGGCGGCTGGAGTTGGGCTGGTTGAGTTGTGGGCGGCGGCAAGCGCTCAGGGGCAGGCCGGGTCACCACTGGTGGCAAGCAGGGCGTCGCAGCTGGAGCTGCAGGTGCAGCTGTAACGCTGGATGCAGGAAGTGTTGGGACCGATGTGACGGCTGGAGCAGGGGCAGGAGCTGCAGGAGCTGCAGGGGCTGCAGGGGCTGCAGGGGCCGCAGGGGCCGCAGCAAGCGCTGGCTGAGAGCCAGGCGGCAAAGTTGAGATGGATGCTGGTGCCGGAGCTTGAAGTGTGGGTGGAGCAGGTCCAGCTGCTTTGGACTCTGGTGCTGCTACTTGTGCATCGCTAGGAGGTGGGGGCGCTGCAGGAAGTGGTGGTGGACTGGGTGCTTTTGGAGCTTTCGAGCCAAAGAAGGATCCGAACCAAGAAGAGGCTTTCTGCACAGCTTTCGCCGGAGGAGCTGGAGGGGGCGGTGGTGACTGGTCCGTACCGTCCGGAGGGGTTGGTGGTGCTTTTGGTGGTTCCTTTGGTGGAGCTCCAACCACCTCAAATGCAGCGGTTGGAGCTGGGGTTTGGCTTTTCGGGACTGTGGATGCATTGGGTCCAGGTGGTGGAGGAGCTGCTGGCGGAGGCAGCGGCGGGTCGTCTGGTGCTAAAGGCGGCGCCGGGGGAGCGGGAGGCGCTGCCGGTGTTGACTTGCCGAAGAGTTTGCCAAACATCGCAGAAAGACTGCATTGCGTCTCATTTCATGTAACCTAAACCGACTCGAGCAAGCCAAGGTGTGCTTCAAGAAGCTGTTATTGCTGCCGCCACTGTTCTTGTCAAGGCTGTTCCAGAAAATTTGAATGGTTAACAACAGTTTGCGACTCATCGCAAAGGGGGTGCTTGATGGAAACCTCTATGAGCCAGAGCCAGCACAGCCAAGAACTGACATCCGCAACCCGCAACGAGTTCCAACATCTCTCTAAAACTGAACTTCAGAGATCGGCCTGCGAGCGCAGTGCCTGCTCAGCCCGATCTATTGCATTCTGCCTCGGACTTTTGGCTGCAGTCATCCATGCAAAAAAACTCGGGCAGCGGCTGAGCACCGTACAAGAGCTCATGCTCTCTGCTCTGACCTCTGCCTGCCGTGACCAGACACGAGCAACATTTCGGTGGGGCTGGTTTGGAGCTGGGAATGGAAACCTTCCGTTTCACCACCCGAACTTGTGCTTGCATGGGTAAACACGGAAGAGCTGCCATCCAGAGATGTTTGAATCTCCTGGAGGTTTCGGTGGAGGCTCAACATGATGTTGCCGACGGCCTGGTTTGGGAGCAAACATGCAACTCGGCAATGAAGCTTTTGCCGTGGCTTTGCCTCCATCGCGGCGCAGGCCAGCCTGACATGCAAGCGAACACAAGAGCTCCTGCTTTGTGATTGCAAACGAGACTGTACCATTCGAGCCTGGCAGCCAGGCATGAAGCTGCAAGCGAGGCTCAACTCCGAGCAGATGTCCATGCAAACCAAGAAAATGACGGTTGTCTGTCTTTTGTGTTCGTTGGAGAATTTTGAATTCTATGGCTGATGTTAGCAATTTGCCATTGTTTGCCAATCTCTTGGGTCACAATGTTCTGCCTGGGCCTTTGGACGCGATTTGTGCAGGATGTATATCAAAATCTCAAAGGAAAAACTCCCTCACGGCTGTTGTGCTCCGAACATGCAACAGAACGAAGATGCATAACGAAGATGCATAAGATGGTCGCTTGCCAAACTTCCTCGCGTGGCTATAGTGTGGGAGCAACCTGCGCAGATTCCAGGAATGGGGCAAAGTTTGAAAAAAAACGCAACCACGCCACCAGCCACTCCCGAAACCGCCGAGTCTATATGATATGTACGATATAACATGCACTGCGCTTTTGGTTCACAGGCAAACATGTCACACCTGAACTTGCACCGTGATATTGGTTATAGCAGATGTTTCATCCGCTCCATGGATCTGTATTTTCTGACGGAACCGCCGTCGGAAAACTCCTACAGGTACACAAAGCCACAAGCTCCCAAGACTCAACAATTTCGGAGTGCCATGACTGACGTGCGCGCCGCCCACTGCACAACACAGTTTGCAAACGTGCACAAGTCTGCGTCAACATTTTGCACTCAGGACCTTCGCCCGTACAAGCAGCCGCTTATGATCCGCTTATGGGTCATTCACCGGGTGCAATCTGCTGTGTTGATTTTGGTGCTTAGGTCATGGCCGCTGAGATCGTGTTAGGCCTGCTAGGGCTGCTAGGCGACCTACGCGGACAGGACGTTGTTGGTGAAAGAGGCCTGGTTTCCCCAGTCATCTTCGGCGAAACACCAGACGTAGTAGAAGTAACTGGCACAAGGAGGCATTGTCCGTCTGGCACTTGGCACATCTTGGCACTTGCACTGCGCAAGCACACAACGTCGGCAGAGTTAGGCACACTTGCCCCTGACCTTGCGCCATTGCCCGCATCCCCCCGTCTGCTTCAAGCCGGCAGACCGCAGCCGCATGGTCAACTCGTATCCTGTGCTTCGCAAAGCTTCACACCCTGCCACCCGCTGATTGCAACAGATGCATCAAAGCTTTGGCTCTCTCGATCTGGCCACATCATGCTTGTGGGACGTAGGAAGCCGTGACATCCAGGTCTGGACAGCTCTCCATCATTTGTTAGCGGGGTAGCCGCAGCCAGACAACCGAGCAAGCAACCCACACTACAGCAAACACCAATCGGCACCTTCCCAATGGCCACCGACGCGAACACTCACAGGAATAGCACACCGACAACTACAGGGAGTAGGGCCTCACTGACAGCACATTATACCACATACCTTCAACAGTGCATCAACACCAATCCCTCGCCCTGACACTCCCGCCAGTAAATCTAAAAACAGCGCGCCGGGCTCAGTCATCTGGAGGCTGTGCCGACCAGCAAGCGATCAATGCCTAGCCGCCTTCCCCTGCAAACTGTCCTCTGGAATGAGGGGGATTGGCTCTTGCTGCAAGCTCTTGCTGCAGTGTGACAGTTGCAGACGGCTACCCAGGCCGGGTTGAAACATCCATAGGGAACGAGTGCAAGGCTGTTTACATTTCTAGATTGAGGCCGCTACTGTATTGACTGTCCGATCGTTCTTGTACGCTCTGCGAATTCTGCCTGTGGGGTTGCTATCAGAGCTCCGAGCACAGAGATTCCCTCACCAAATGCAGGGACGAACTTTTCTCTGGATCACAGCTGTCGCGGGGCTCCTGAGCTGCTCTGACTTTGGACATGTGCCGTGATTGAGATGCAGGAACCCTGGCCTGTAGAACCTAAACTCTACGAATCGTGTGCACTACAGTTCGTTTTGCCCACCGTCATTGATCTTCCTTCGGCGGGTCATCTGGTACGTTATCTTATCCGCTCTTATTCTTTGGGTTGTTGGATGTGAAAGATGAAACGCAATGCATGCGTAAATTATTTAAAACTACATTCAATCATCCGTTGTTACCTAAAAGTTACTAGATGTTTTTGACACTGCGCTTTCTATAACTTAGTTATTTATGTCTCATTCTTGCTTTCGTGCTTCCTGTGCCGTCAATACTGAAACGAAGTGGCCTGCTTCATGTCTCATTTTGGTTTCGTGTTTCCTGCACGTTCAATACTGAAACGAAGAAGAGGCACGCTCTTGTCTGCTTCATACTAACAACAGGTTTCCGACCGACGAATATTCATTGTAAAAACCCCAGCGAATATCATGGAAAGCTTCTGGATGTGAAAGCCAAATAAGTGCTGATAGACTACAAGATTCAGGTTCTCTACCTGTAGCTTACACCTCTAGATCTTTTGGTAACAGCTCTTTAAAATGGTTTGCTTATTAGTTCCCGAAAGCATCGCGAAGGGTTCTTCCGTGCGGAGCCCCGCAGAGAAGATACATAGGGTGAAGTACATAGAGTGAAGTGATGCACTTGACTCTATGTGACTCTAGTGTGACTCTANAGTTCCCGAAAGCATCGCGAAGGGTTCTTCCGTGCGGAGCCCCGCAGAGAAGATACATAGGGTGAAGTACATAGAGTGAAGTGATGCACTTGACTCTATGTGACTCTAGTGTGACTCTAATACTCTGTGACTCTGTGACTCTGTGACTCTATGACTCTATGACTCTATGACTCTAATGACTCTATAGACTCTATGACTCTATGACTCTATGACTCTATGACTCTATGACTCTATGACTCTATAGACTCTATGACTCTACTCTATTATGACTCTATAGACTCTAGTGACTCTATATCTCTACGATACACTCTACTACACTCAAACTCTATCTCGGTATATTAATCTTTCTTTTATAGCCGGGGTGGCACCATCCCCATCGATCGGGAATGCAACCCTTTCACAGGGATTCGCGTGGTCGAGCGCACGAACGCGAGGTAAAGTGACACATCGCAATACGCACTTTGCAACCCTTCACAGGGATTTAAAGTGACACATCGCCATACGCACTTTGCAACCCTTCACAGGGATTGGCAGGGTCGAACGCACGAACGCGAGGTAAAGTGACAAAGTATGCGGCGCAACTTGCAACCATTCACAGGGATTCGCGGGGTCGAGCGCACGAATGCGAGGCAAAGTGACACATTGTGCAGCGCACTTTGCAACCCTTCAGGGATTGGCGTGGTCGAGTGCACGCACTTTGCAACCTTTCACAGGGCGGATAGAGTGCACGAATTTGCAACCCTTCACAGGGATTGGAAACTTGCAACCCTTCACAGGGATTTGGCGTGGTCGAACGCACGAACGCTTGGTAAAGTTGCAATTTTTTATGTGCATTGAGAAATTTGCAACCCTACATTGGCGTGGTCTAACGCACGAACGCTTGGCAAAGTTGAAACTTTTGATGTGCATTGAGGCGAAATTTGCAACCCTTTACAGGGATTGGCGTGGTCGAACGCACGAACGCAAGGTAAAGTTGCTACTTTTGATGCGCATTGAGGCGAAATTTGCAACCCTTCACAGGGATTGGCGTCGAGGACGAACGTCAGGTACAGTTGCAACTTTTGATGCGCATTGAGGCGAAATTTGCAACCCTCCACACCTGCGGCCCTGCCGCCCAAATGCAAGACCATGCTGCAAGTGACGACCAGCGGGGCTCTGAATGCAACTGCTCTCCTGGTACTTGACTCTATGACTCTATGTACTTGACTCTATGCACTGCCCTCTAAGAGTTCAAAATACTGGACTCTGTGACTTTACGCGGCGCCGACACTCGTGGCCAATGATTTCCCGAAAGCATCGCGAAGGGTGCTTCCGTGCGAAGCCTTCTGAGAAGTACACAGTGCAGAACATATGACTCTACGTACTTGACTCTGAGCATCCATGCACTGACTATATGACTCTATGTACTTGACTCTATGCACTGCCCTCTAAGACTTTATATACTCGACTCCGTGACTTTACCTAGCTCACACTCATGGCTAATCATGCTTTCACCTGTCTTCTAGTTTCTCGAAAGACTGCTTTCAAGCGTGCTGTCAACCCACTACAGAATTAAACCTTCGCTTATGCTCTGTTTCTCTGAAATGAAATAAGCACATCACTAGACTTAGAAAAAGTTTCCCTGCCGTCTCTCCAAGCAGGAGACACAAGGCAACTTTGGCAATCAGATTGTGGACTTTGCTTGACCGTGCTGTGCGGGGGCTGGGCCCCAGACCTTCGACGAAGGGGGGGCTTAAGGGGGGCTTCAAGG
>BGNK01007166.1:0-20176 GCA_003297005.1 Symbiodinium sp. clade A Y106
ATCTGTACATAGATGTTGTACATTACACCCGGCCATCCTGGTTCTCATGATGCTATAGCACCCAGAGAAACCCGAAGGTTGGATATTTCTGAGGGTTGAATCACAGAGGCGGGCCATCCCTGCAAACAACGGCCTACACTGACACGCTCCCAGCAGAAGACTTGCGAGGGCATTTGCCCACCCCTAGGTCCTCTAGAGGTTGTGGTCACCCTACCTGAACTGGTGCAGTCGAGCCTTGCACCTGCTGTGCGGCTAGCGGGTTTTAGTGCTTTACTCGACAAAGCCAGTGCAAGCTCACGCTTCAGTAACATAGTGGACCTCAGGAGTGCTAAGATAGCCTGGGCTCTCGAACAGGTGCCTTATATGCCCTGCCAGGAAAATGTGCGCGAGACCCGTCTCAATGAGGAACCTCCCTGCGAGTCCCCCGATGCACAGCGGGAGCTTGACGAGCTCAGGCAAGTGACCTTGCACCTCGGAGGGCTCTGGCCTTACCTACCTCGCAATCTGTTGCACTGGCCCCCGCAGCCGGAGACTGTGACGCCTGTTGAGGAAGAAGGTATCGCCGACGTGCTCAGATGGGTCGCAGTTAACATTCTGAAGCCAGACTACACACATGAATCGCTTACGGTTGTGGTCAGCTTTCCCTGTGCTTTGGAAGACCTTGTACGTGTTGTCCAGGATGCACGACACCCAGAAGACCTGCGACTTTTTCCGCACATTTTTGTGACAAATCCGCAACTGACGGAATACGGCATCACCTTCATCGCCAACCCGGTCTGGCATCCTCAGGCTGTCACGGTGTGTTTTGATCTTTCGAGAGTCGACGGCCGTGTCTATGCCCTCCTTGCACCGCACTATGTGACCCAGGACATGTTGGTCCGCACTGCGGCGGTCCCACCAGGTGAAAGACTCGATGTCCATGTTGGAAGCAGCGGCGACCCTCTTGCGCCGGATGGGATTGATCATCTCCATTTGGGGGCTGTTGTTGTCTTCACCCAGCATGAGGTATCCCCCCAGCCTGTACCGGCCCTTTCTGTGACCTTGGTTTCAGGTGCTGGGCTGCAGTCTGACAGGGGGCTCCCTGAGCCAGCCACGGACACGCATTACTGCATTGTATGGCGTAACCAGCCCCGGCTCTACCACGGCACGGCTGGCCAATCTGGCCCAAGGTATTGCGTCCTTCCTTGGGGTACAACATACTGACCTGGTTCTAGTCCCTGCAGCTAGTAGGGTTACGGATGTAACGGTCGGTGGGGTACCGTGTAGCACTGTGATTGCTGCCTTCTCTCGTGCGGAGATGGACAGCGCGCCGTCACCGGCGGGCATCCTGATCGACTGCAGACCACTCTTGCAGGGTTGGTTGTGTGAGCTGTGCCCTAGAGGTCTGCTAGACGTTGCAGCTCTCCAATCCCGTCTTGACGCCGAAGCACCAATGGCCTGGCATACTATCGTCGACGGAGCGCCACAGCGTTTCGGCCACCTACAGGTTCATGCTGGTCAGGTCCTGCAGGCTGAGTACAGGCCCAATGTCCTTGACCTGGTCTGGCCGGAAGGGGGCATGACGGCGCCAGCAGACGGCGAACGACGACACGACAGCCCATCGGTAGCTATGTACCAGGCGGACTTTTTTGTTTTCGCCCAGGACTTTGACCCTGAACATGTCAGGGTTTTTCTTACTGCACCAGGGTCCTTGCTGCACGCCCACAAAGCTGTCAATTCAGCGAGGGAGCAGGAGCATCGAGAGCGTGCCCCGTGCCTCGTTGAAGTCCCCTCAGCCCGATGAAACTATGGGCACTGCCATTGCCGTGCCTTCCTGGCCGCTGTCTCGTGTCCCAGTGCTCTTTAAGGTATGTGCTTCCACAATGCGACTTTTCTGCAGGCTTGTGCCCTCCCTCGTCTCCCGAGACGATTTGCTGCGCCTAGCTGGCTTGTCGCCTGCCTCTCAACTCTCCGTATTTATTTCGGACTCTCCGCACCCGCTAGAACCTGAACTGCGGTATGTGGCCCGGGCGGGAGATTTGATCGTCGCTGTGGCAGCAGGTTTGCCTCATACCCCTCTCTGTGCCCTACCAGATATGCTAATGACAGCTGCAGGCTGGGCTCAACATGAAGGGCTGCCGCTGCCGGCAGTCGACAGCGCCATGCTGATACTGCCCACCGAGGCAGTGCTCACCACAGAGCCGCCAGCTCGGCTCCCCATGCATCGAGCCCCTCTCTGTCTATGTCCATGCTGTCCCTGGGCCCTTGGCCTGCCATCAGCACATTGGCCATTGCATTAGGGAGGTTTTTCTAGCGGTTCCCAGGGAGCTCTTAACGCAAGCAGCTTGCCCACACACATGCGTCGTTCTGGACTTGAGAGCCTTGTGGCTCGGGGTGGTTGCAGCTTCTGCACCTTCTACCACCTTTACTCCGGCACTGGTCCGCGAGCAATTCCAGGAGATATCCCGCAAGGACTTTACGTTGCGGTAACTCGGGCGCAACCTCCGGATGGCCTAGGAAGTGACACTGGTACCTTCCAAAATGGTGAGGTTGTGGTTGTTTGCTTCCGGCGCCTTTCAGACAGCGAGGGCGCCAATCCAGTGGGCCATGGCGGCCGCCTAGGTGGCCACGACCCCACGCCAAACCGCCCAGCGGTCCACCGTAGAACAGCAGGCAGCGCCATCTAGCCACCGGCCTTCCCATCAGACGCGGTCTCCGGCTAGTGCCTCACGTGCACCCCCGGCGGCTACTTGTGCCGGGGCAAGGACGGAGCCATTAGGCCCCCCTCCTGCTGCTGCCCACCCCGAGAGGCCCATTGCGTGTTTTAGCACCTGCCGCTTCAATTTTGCGGGTGTGTTTGCCCTCCTCTTTGGCTTGTACATGCTGTGTACCGATGCCTTTGCCGGTGGACGAATGCGTGCCGGCATGGAGGGATCGGCGATGACGGCTATCGCCAGTGCTTGTTTTCTTGCCAACCCGCGCATGCGGCCATGCCTTCTGCTCATATTTGTTGGGCTATCCATTGCGCCCGCGGCAGGCATGCAACGGAAGCACGGCGTGTTCCCAGGGAGTCTTCTGCCGGACGCGAGTGTCCAAACCTGAGGTCCCTACGGGCGTCCGCCGCGCCGACCAGTGCCCACTCCCTGCCGGGCGCCCTCCTACCCCAACCAAGACTGCAGCGCTGCTGTCTGCGGCAGTGCCTCCTCCTTGATCACCCTCCTCGAAGAGAGTGTACGATGCCAGCCGGATAAGGCCTACTTTGAAGCGCGAGTGCTAGTCGAAGCCTTGCATGGCCACTTCGCGGCTGCCGCGCCGAAGTACCCCACTGCAAGTCCTCCCGGTGCCCTGCAACAGGCACATGCTGCTTCTCGGCCAACCATTAGCCTCTGCCCTCTTGCCCACCACGCACCCGGACGAGCCAGCGCACACGCCAAGACCGCTTCGGCGGGGGCGCTTTCCTTGGCCTCCTGTACCACATGCTTTGTGCCGGGCACCGGCATTGGCCATCGGCGACACCCCCCTCGGGTTTACCATAGACCACCTCCGCACTTTGCTCAATGCCCCGTCGGCCCTTGTGGACTGGTCACAGGTTGCAAGCGACGCAACTTGCGCAGTACCTGCCGGAGCTCTACGATGCCTTTACGCTTCTGCAGAATCAGTGTTCTAAGGGCGATGTCTTGATTTACACAGACGGGTCATATAAGCCACCAGGAACAGGCCAGCGAGCACGAGCCGGCTGGGCGGTGGTTTGTATCGACCCGTATGCAGCGGAGGTCGATTTCGCCTACGGACCCTTGATGGACTACTGTCTTGCAGATCAGCATGAGCTCTCGCCTTACATAGCAGAGTGTTATGCCCTGCTGGTAGCGGCTCTAATCACCGTGACGACCTTTCCTGACCGTTGTTGTGCATGCTCCGACTGCACTTCTGCCATTCATGCAGCAGCCGGCCGGTGTGAGCATCCACTGCTCGGGATTGCACAGGCCATGTGCTCGGCGCACGCACTTCGCAGCCAAGGCTGTTGCAAAGCAGACAAATATACCCACATCCCAGGCCATGCAGGGATCCTGGGTAATGAGCTCGCCGACCTCTGCTCCAAACTAGGGGCAAGGGCCCGAGAGGCTACTCATGGTGTGTTGATGGATGCGTGCCACCTACTCTTTTGGCTGGAGCACGGCGGCCAACGGCTGCCTTGGGCCGCCGCTGTCCTGCGGAGCCTCAGCGGGGATCCAGCCATGCCCCCCATCAACACCAGCGGGCTCTTTGGCTCGGTGCATCACGGAGGCCTAGCTCCGCAGCAGTTGGTGGCCCCTTTCCTGCCCCTGGGCGCTTTTGCACCGGTTCCTGCCGCTGCCTGCGGGACAGCGTCGACCTCCCCGGAAGCTTACACCATCTCAGCCGAAGAGCTTTGTCGGCTGTCGTTACATCTGACTACCTTCAATGTTTTATCACTGGGGAAGCCCGGTGAAGATCGCGAGGGACAGGCAGTCGGTGAAGGTCTTGCTTACCAACCCGCCCGGGCCGCACTCCTGGCGGACCAGTTACACCGACACGATGTACACGTCGCCTTCCTACAGGAGACGCGTGCCGACTCCGGACAATCATCGGCCGGCCGGTATATCCGCTTTGCTTCTGGGGCGACTAAAGGACAGTTCGGCACTGAGCTTTGGTTCCGGAGGGACCATGTTGTTCTATCTGGGGGCTCAACCGGCTCGGGTGTTCAATTTACCAAGGAGTCCTTCACAGTGCTGGCCGCAGACCCGCGGCGGCTACGTGTGCGGTTCCAGCAAGGCAGTTTCTCTGTGCTCTTTGTTGCCGTTCATGGTCCGCACCGCGCGACCGAGCAGTGCATTGTCGAGTCTTGGTGGCAGGAAACTGCCAGCCTGATCCGGCATTACTGCCGACAATCGCTAGTTGTGCTGGGGGGCGATTGCAACGCCTCTGTCGGCTCCATAACCTCACGTCATGTTGGAGGGGTTGCAGCGGAAGACGAAGATACTGCAGGAGAGAGTCTGCATGGACTTCTGCGAGCCTTTGACCTGTGTTTGCCTGCTACCATGACCCACTGCCATAGAGGCACTTCGTTCACGTATGTGCAGAAGCACGGCGGTCAGCTCTGTCGCCCGGATTTTGTTGCGGTGCCACTGGAGTGGATGCGTGGAAAGACGGTATCTTTTTGCGCACCTGATATACAGGCAGCGCACACTGGGCCCGATCATGTGGCTGCCAGCGTCCAACTAACCGCTGCCTACTACGGAGCCCCCGCGGGTCCTCGCCTTGTAAGAAGGGCCATTCGCGCGGCTGATATCTCTGCCCCTGAGAATCGAGAAGCTATCCAGGCCGCTTTCCGCAGCGTGCCCGAAGTAGGCTGGGACGTTTCTGTCCATGCGCATGCGGCGATGCTAGCGGATCACATGCAGGGTGCGCTACAGCAGATCAGCTCCGGGCCTGGGCGCAAGCCACACCACGCATACTTGTCNGAAGTAGGCTGGGACGTTTCTGTCCATGCGCATGCGGCGATGCTAGCGGATCACATGCAGGGTGCGCTACAGCAGATCAGCTCCGGGCCTGGGCGCAAGCCACACCACGCATACTTGTCACAAGCCACTTGGGATCTCCAGAGGCAGGTTTCAGGAACCAGAAGAGAGCTCCACCGTCTGACGCATATTATGCGTGTGAACGATCTAGCGGTCGGCTTCAAGGCCTGGGCCATGGGGGTCCCTTTGAGTTTTGTTGTGGCCTCCGGGCGCTCTTGGCAGCTACAGGCGCAGCGTGCCTGCCGTGAGTTGCACGCCACCCTGAAACAGAGCTGTACCCGCCTCAAGAAGGCGTGTAGGACGGACCGCGACAGGTTTGCGGCCGACTTGGCTCATACGCTTGCCACCGCGCCAACCAAGGCAGCCTATGCCGCCTACCATCAGCTTCTCGCACACAAGCGTAAGAAAGCATTCAGGCTTGAACCTTTGCCAACCGATGGCGAGGTATGCCCAGACCCGAAGGCCTCCCAGACCCGGTGGAGGGACCATTTCGCTGCCCTTGAGGCTGGACGGAGTTCCACATTCCATGATCTCGCTCTCGAGGCCAGCAGGGCGACNCCAGACCCGAAGGCCTCCCAGACCCGGTGGAGGGACCATTTCGCTGCCCTTGAGGCTGGACGGAGTTCCACATTCCATGATCTCGCTCTCGAGGCCAGCAGGGCGACGCATACGCGCGGATCCCCTCACCCACCGGCCATTAGCGAGGTTCCGAGCCTTCCGGCTCTGCGCCGCGTTTTGGCAGCGACCAAGACCGGCAAGGCTGCCGGCCCCTCCATACCGCCAGAGCTCAACCGGCATTACGCACACGAGTCGGCGGTCATGTTGCACCCGTTGTTGCTCAAGATCCTATGGTCAGGCGTCGAGCCAGTAGGATTCAAAGGTGGACAGGCAGTGGTCCTGTACAAAGGCAGAGGGGACACCGCGGAGTGTGCTTCATACAGGTCCATCTTACTCATGGGCACATGGGCCAAAGCCTTCCACCAAAGTGTCAGACCTGGTATCCGACGAGTCTTCGAAGCGGCCGCGCCCAGCCTACAGATTGGCGGGAAAAAAGGCTGTAGCACCATTTATGGGTCCCACATTGTCCGGACCTTGGCCCGACGGGCGGCCCTGGCGGGCACGTCATGCTACACGCTCTTTGCTGATATCTCGGCGGCATTCTATACGGCTTTGCTGCAGTTTGTTGCCCGGGTGGGGCACAACGCCACACCTTCCTCCCTAGCCCACGCCCTAGAAGGGCTTAATCTGCCCAGCGAAGCCATAAGCGAAATGAATGTGCTGCTCCGAGAACCTTCCGCCCTTTCAGCGGCGGGTGCCTCTGAATGGCTCGAGCATCTCGCGGCCGCAATCGGCAGCGATAATTGGTTCCTTATGGCCCGGGATAACATCCCGGTACGGACGGGCCGCGGTACGAGGCCCGGCAGTTCTTGGGCGGATGTCCTTTTTGCCCTGCTTATGCCGCGCATCTTCTTGAAGCGTGATGCCGTCCTCCGCCAGCTAGGTCACGCCACCGCCAGTCACACCCTGCCCTGGGACGGTAACAGGAGCCTTGATCCATGTGATCTCAGCGAAGGCACGTTGGATGTGGCGGAAATTACCTGGGCTGACGATGTAGCCATCCCAAGGCAGTGTGCCTCTGCCGCGGACGTGGCGCAGGGCCTTCGGGCCGACACCACGGCATTGACAGAAGCCTTCTATGCGTACGGCTTTACTCTCTCTTATGGGGAGCATAAAACAGCGGCCATTGTGTCGCTTCGCGGCGCGGGCAGCCGGGAGGCCAAGCAGCATTTGTTCGGGCCACGTGGGCTCGGTGGGCACCTACCGATTTTACTTGAACATTTGCCGGCCATGAGGCTCCCTCTACCGGCCAAGTATAAGCACTTGGGTACCTATCAAGCTCCGTGCGGTTCGATGATTCATGAAATCAGGTACCGCGCGGCCCAAGCACGTGGAGCCTACAACGAAGCCCGCCGCAAGATCTACAAGCCCAATTAAGGCCATACCACTGGCCAAGAAAGCTGTTTATCTCTCTGCAATGGTGCTTCCTAAGTTACTTCATGGTGCGGGCACCTGGCCGCCCCTGACCAAGCGTGAGGGTAAAGCCCTTGACGGNGGCCATACCACTGGCCAAGAAAGCTGTTTATCTCTCTGCAATGGTGCTTCCTAAGTTACTTCATGGTGCGGGCACCTGGCCGCCCCTGACCAAGCGTGAGGGTAAAGCCCTTGACGGTGCAGTCTGGATGCTGTATAGAGGTGTGCTAGGCGTACCGCGAGATGAGGACCAGCGAATCTCTGCCGCCACATGCCTTGCGATCTTGCGGCTGCCGGACCCGCGGACTCTCCTTCGCGGATTTCGGCTTTCCTACCTTGGCCAACTACTACGTGGCGGGCCTGCAGAAGTCTGGGCGGCCGTCCGCGCAGACCAGCCGTATGCGGAGATGCTACGTGGCGGATCTAAGGTGGTTGTATGCTTGGTGCTGGCAAACAGTTGACTTGCCGTCTCCCGACGGCCACTGGCAAGAGTGGTCGCACTTCATTCAGGCCAAGCCGGGCCGATACAAAGGCCTTTGTAAACGGGCGAAGGCCCTCGCGGTAATCCAGTTTGCTGTCATAGCGGCCCTGGACGGGCTCCACAAAGCGCTTTGTCAAATTTCATGAGCCCCGGCACACAGAGGCTTGCTTGCCGTGCCGCCGCAGCTACCCATCGCGGACCTCATGGGCGGGGCATGCTGCCCGATGCCACGGATTGCCACGGATATAGGTCAAGGGCGTTTCTGCTACCGGAAGACCGGGTGTGCAGATGCTGCGGAAAGCTCTTTGCAAGCATCGGCCGGCTACGGCGACACCTTGCGGCCGCGCCGCGCTGNTGCCACGGATATAGGTCAAGGGCGTTTCTGCTACCGGAAGACCGGGTGTGCAGATGCTGCGGAAAGCTCTTTGCAAGCATCGGCCGGCTACGGCGACACCTTGCGGCCGCGCCGCGCTGCCTGACCGGCTGGGGCACATTCCGGCCCCGGAAAGATGCAGCGTCTGCGCCGGTCCATGACCTTGCTGCACCGTGCGAGTGGGACGGAGAGGTAGTGCCAGCGCCGGGCTTCGACTTCTCCGGTGGCGTCAATGGGGCCCTACTGCAGGAGTTGACCGCTCTGGAGGGCGGCGACGAAACCGCAGTCTGGGAGGCAATAGTGGGTTGCATCGAGCCCCTGTGCACCCTCAGATCCACTGTTGAAGCGTGGTCATCCGCAGAGCCATGCACGGAGTGGCGCCGGCAAGTGGCGCAGAACATGCTGCTGCTGCTAGACCCGGATCTGATTGCTGACACTCGACAGCCACAGCGTGTGCGGTCGCCAGGCTGCTTTACCTGCCCTGCTTCAGGGTATAGCCCTTGCACTGACCGGAGCGGTGTATGTTTTGGACCTGGAGGCCCCACCGCCGCACGTCGTGTCTCCCCGAGAGCCCACGAGCCTTACCGTGCGTGATGCGCAGGCATATTCTGCCTGGCTTGAGCAGGCCTGTGCCAAATGTGCCGTGTGTACCACGCTAGCAGCCGATCAACCTGTCCGACTCCACTGCCCCCGCCTTCAAGTCGCTCTTGGCCCTGCTGTAGAGTGGCTGACGGCATGTGGATTCCGTTTCGACGACCGCGGAATGTTTTCGGCTGCTTGATGTTTCACCGCTTTTTGTTAGCTGAATTCACGCTAATTAGGCGAGCGTCCGAAGAGGACTCTACCGCTGACCCTGAGGCTCCATGTTGCACCCATTTGCTTACATGGCAATGTGGGCCCCTGGGGCCTACGTTGCCATGTAGGCCCCCTGGGCCTACACGGGGCTATCTTCTATCAGATCAGGGCCTCNACCCTGAGGCTCCATGTTGCACCCATTTGCTTACATGGCAATGTGGGCCCCTGGGGCCTACGTTGCCATGTAGGCCCCCTGGGCCTACACGGGGCTATCTTCTATCAGATCAGGGCCTCCCAGACCCCTGATGGCACCCCACCCCTCCATATGCCCACCAAGGCCATGAGATCGTGATTTGGGGTTGCAAATATACACATAGACCACTGTGAAAATCATTTTAGTACAATNAGGGCCTCCCAGACCCCTGATGGCACCCCACCCCTCCATATGCCCACCAAGGCCATGAGATCGTGATTTGGGGTTGCAAATATACACATAGACCACTGTGAAAATCATTTTAGTACAATCAAGGCACATGTTGTGCATGCGCCGTGCTGTCACATACCAGTGACTTAGGAGAATACACTGTGCATGTATGCATGAAACCAGCACTCATCTTGCTGGAGTCTATTTTTTGAGTATGAGATGCAAAACTGTATGCACAATTTTGCATAGATTGTTCCACAAACACACTGAATATGTGTGTGTATATATATAGATTCTAGATATACATATACTTTATATACATGTTATGAGGTATGTGTATGTATGTGTATTGCAATAGCTGGGCCACTACATTATGTATCCCAAATAAGATTGAACCCTGNGATTCTAGATATACATATACTTTATATACATGTTATGAGGTATGTGTATGTATGTGTATTGCAATAGCTGGGCCACTACATTATGTATCCCAAATAAGATTGAACCCTGAATGAATAAACCCGAATACCCTGATCCTGTACATGTATATAAACACCCACACATATATATATATACATACATATATATATATACTTTGTGCTATACTATACGATACCTGCTTAGAAATATGTCTAGAATTGTAGAATACGACTGGGCCGATAGTGTAAGCTGCGATTTGAGGGTAACCTATATCCTGTCTATGTTATTGTATATATCGATCTATATCTATATATCTAGCTAATGTCTATGCATACATATATATATATAGATAAGTTTCTATATAATACGAATCTGTATCTATCTANCCTATATCCTGTCTATGTTATTGTATATATCGATCTATATCTATATATCTAGCTAATGTCTATGCATACATATATATATATAGATAAGTTTCTATATAATACGAATCTGTATCTATCTATCTACCTATCCAGCTCTATCGATGCTCATTGTTAAACTGCTAGGCCTGGTACGTAGTCCCGACCAAGCCATGCAGCACTGCAACCCCAATAATTTAAAGCATTGCAGCCCTCAAAATCCTGAAACCATCCTATAGCTACAGCATCCTACAGCTTGGATGAATGCCCACAACTCGATGCCGAACCAAACTCCACACCACTGCCCCACCCTCCAAGCAAAGAAGCGTAATCCGCAACTCCCAAAGCTTCATTTCAAATTCACAGCCCACCTCCTAGGCATACTTTCCAATTTTATGTAAACCCTGCTAGAAACCCCAGCCTGTAATCTAAAAAACAGACGATATCGACAACCCATCTCCAGATGAGATGTCTGCTGCTGGGAACTTCACAGGGTTTGTATGGGTTTCAGGGCCGGTTTTGAAGAGGTGGAGGGGTTTATGAATTCGGTGCACTTGCACAGGACTTTCACATGTTGGGGTGGGCTCTGGATATTCAATTCTCTTTATCGACAATATCCGGGTATTGGAACTTGCGGTGTGCATCGGCATCTTTTGGACTCAGGCTTCCAAAGCTTCACAGCAGTGGCATCCGAACTCAAGTATACATCCAAATGTACTTTGACTTAAAGTCACTTTTGAAGGCCTTTAGTTGAGTTTCCAGTTTAAGCACAAAGCCACATTGGGGTGTTGTGTAGTCGGGTCCCCCCAAACCTGAAGCCTTTGAACTCGGGTTTTAGAGCATCCGATCCTATGTATACCTTAAATTATTGCTGGACTCGATCTTGTCTACGTCGTACTGAAAAAACCTTGATAAGACCTCATAAACCCGGATAGCCCACATAAACCCTGATAAGCCCTCATAAAATCTGAACCCTGATAGACCTCTAGATGTCTATGTCGTACGACGTCTTATATAACGCCCGATAAGGCCTCATAAACCCTAGTTGCTCCTACAATCCTGATATAAGGCCTCATGAACCCTAATCCCTATTAGACCGCTGAATCCTCCACACATCCTCTCGATCCAGGCCTATCGTGTTTTCAATAATATAATGAACGTGCACTCATAAAAAAATCACTGGAAGTTCACTCCCTTAAAATTCTCGACCCCGCGACAGCGCTTTGGAATGGCTTTTTACCTCGAGCTCCTCATGGTTTACGTGTGAGGCCAGGACCCGGGAGTGTAGCAGTGAAGAGGATCATACACAAATTTAATATACTGGCTTTTGAATCGAAGGCCGTTATTGTGGTGGCACCACACATGTGCTGCGTGGCCGTGCCGGCCTGAGCAACATTGTTCGAAATTGAACTAGAATTTTCTTGCACACATCCGTATACCTATAGGTCCTGATCGTGATCATGATCTACATGTCGACANCACATGTGCTGCGTGGCCGTGCCGGCCTGAGCAACATTGTTCGAAATTGAACTAGAATTTTCTTGCACACATCCGTATACCTATAGGTCCTGATCGTGATCATGATCTACATGTCGACAAAAGGCAGCTGCGTTCAGCTCGCCGCTTAAAATGGAGTTGAGTTTCGATTTGAAATCACGGATCTTCGTTCGATTCTCACTGTGATCATGAGGCCGGTTTGGAAACCTGTTGGCGCCAAGCCGTGATCGAGATCGATCGCGGTCGAGATCGCGAAAGCGCCGTTCAAGGCAGGTTAACCAGTAATTATAATTTTATGATAATTACATGAAATAAAGATCTGCCTCAGGACACCCNCCAAGCCGTGATCGAGATCGATCGCGGTCGAGATCGCGAAAGCGCCGTTCAAGGCAGGTTAACCAGTAATTATAATTTTATGATAATTACATGAAATAAAGATCTGCCTCAGGACACCCGCCGTCAGCAGTACAACCACTCCTGGTGCAAGTGCATCAAGGCAGGGCAGGTCGGATTGTCGAAGATGTTCATTATGAGATTCATTCATTGACAATTCCGGGAGGCTTGCAGCTCATGAAGCTGCTGAAGGTGAGCCCTTCACCACTGCTACAGTTGCTGTGTATGTGTGGGCTCTGTACCACATTTGGAACACATTGTGCCTGCATCAAAATCAACGAAGCTTTTTTCTTCAAGGGGCATGGGCTCCTGGGTATACATACTTTCGATTCCATGAGCTGTGCTGCAAGAGTGGAACCACCATTTATGGAAGGTACAGTGGCTTGACATGCAAAATTGCATGCCAAATGAAACTGAAGATTGTAAGGTTGCATCCCTACTACAAATTTTTGTGCTCAGGATATTGGTGCGAACCATCCAGACTCTTGGCAATCAAAATCCATTCTGGAGGATGCTTGGTTTAAACCAGTGTCAGCAGGAGTATAGAAAGTGGATAGATTGAATTGTATGTGTGTTACAAATGTCAGCTGAAGGTGCTTATCCTTGATTTTCTTGATGACAATGCCNGAGGATGCTTGGTTTAAACCAGTGTCAGCAGGAGTATAGAAAGTGGATAGATTGAATTGTATGTGTGTTACAAATGTCAGCTGAAGGTGCTTATCCTTGATTTTCTTGATGACAATGCCCTCAAGAAGCTTCGCGATTCTCAGGCCGATAGGGGTTGAAAGCTACAACAAGTCTAGTTCTAATTCTAATTAGGCCGGCTTTCCCATTAATGTGAGTTCAGTGCCATATTGTGTCGTCGCAGGTGTCAAACACAGGTCATCGCACGTCGTCGACGTCCGTCGGGTTACAGTATAGTAATACGTATACGTGCTATAACAAAAAATGTACAGATATACGGTTGTTATACTATATATATAATCATATATAATTAAAAATTGAATCGAATTACATACTAACCCAGGGTAACACTTAAAGTATAAAATAGTAGATATATATATATGTGTGTGTGTATATATGTATCAAACAGCTAGCCTGTGAAATACCATTTGATGTAGCTCCTGGCTTCATGATAGATCAACACTCATAACTCCGAATGTTTGCAGGAGAAACGGGTTTTCGAGATTCATCCCGATGNACAGCTAGCCTGTGAAATACCATTTGATGTAGCTCCTGGCTTCATGATAGATCAACACTCATAACTCCGAATGTTTGCAGGAGAAACGGGTTTTCGAGATTCATCCCGATGGGCTGCAACGCGCGGGCTCTGCTGCTCGACAGGCATTTCGATTCAGGTTGCAGGGCATTAATTTTGTCAAGAGTTGCAAGCTAGGTCGAAGCCAACTTTGATTTTCTGCTGAATTTCTATGCCTCCTTCGGGGGAGTTGGTCTACCGAGCCCCCGTCTCTGGAAGGACCAGTGGACATGTTGACACTACCGATCAATGCATAAACAATGTGTTCATCTTTTGCAGGAGGTCTTCCGAATGGTGGCTACTCGATATGGGCTGTTTCCCGCGAAAACCACGAAGCGTGTGATCAAGGCCAGGTTTGGTTGGACATCTATACGTATGTATCTGCATACGGAACATCTAGAGTGCAGATGCACATATTTTTCGGCATAGCAGCATTTGCCGACGTAGGGGTGAAACCATGCTTTGAAAGCTGTAGCTTTCCTATCCCCGGGGCTCCAAAAAATTTAAGGTATGTACTATATTTAAAAATTTGTAGACTTTAGACCCTAAAGTAGCATATATATTCACATTTGGAGCCCTAGGGTATGCTCGAGCATACTTCCAGACTATATCATCTCTTTAAAGGGCAGTTGTCTCTTCTTGCCTTTCAGGGTTTTGGCCAGGGGTTAGGTTTTTTTTTTATGTTGGCGCAGATGGGTTGGGCTTCAGGGCTTTCAGGGGTGTGGGGCTTCGCTTATATATATATATATCGGGCTTTAGTGATTTGAAGGTCTTCGGGTTTTAAAACTTGTGGTGTCAAGCCATTCAACACTCTCAACAGGATATCGATATATCTGCACACTTTAGCAGACCCCGTATACCGTAATCCGCCGGTCCAGGGTATCTAGTCAAAATCTAAATTTTAAATAAACAATTCAAGTAGGGTACGGTAAACCTTCAAGCCCCACAGGCTAATTACACCATAATTTATAAATAAACCTTAGCCTAGTGCAGGACTGGGCTAGCTTGACCGGCGGAGCTGGAAGGGCAATTGCTGGCCACGGCTTCAACCTCAGCATCCGCTCGGAGAACTCGAGGCCTGCGCATGCAATGCTCGAGGGAGGAGCTTCACGACATGTGTATTAATTTAAAGTGCAGTACAATTTGGAAGGAGTATCAAGATTGCCAAGCTCAAATATGTGATCAGGCGTGCATCTGAAGGCCAGCTGCAGTGCAATACATTAACATGTGATGCTTTGAGATCTGCCCTGCTTGCAGCCATGAACACGACTGTGGAGAGTATCACAACGTCTGTGACGTTTTCCACGGAAGACAACGAAGCTACTCTGCATATTTGCAATAGGAGATCCCTAAACCCTAAACCATATTACCGCCAACTCCCTTCTCCAATCCAGGCTTCACTCAGTTCCGGAGCCTCCTCCTCATCGCTGCCCTCATATCCATCGCCCCGGAAGGCCTGCAACATATTAGATAATTGCCTTGGGGTGTCAAGGGATATTTAGATTTCAGATTATTTCAAGTCCTGCTATAATTGGGACCTCCTAGGTTGATCTACAACATCGGTTCAACGACTAAGCTTCGAAGATAGTGTGTGACTGATGGTTTCGCTTTAAACAAAATTAAACACCAATAATTTGCAGTAATGTTCAGGTTCGACGGGGCATAGAAGATAGTTTAATTTCAGGTTCGACATATATATGTTCATGTGTGTATACATACATATACATATATATGTTACATATGTTACATACACATGTACATACCTAGGTAAGCCACCATCAAATCACACACACACACACACGATCATACAATCTGGACGTGTGCAGCTGAGCATACATACACATAGCCAGCTAAATATACATTGGAGTCTATACTTACACACACATATAATATTAATGTAATAAACTTAAATCTATACTGACCTTCGCAGGACACGGCTATGTTGCTATCGATGAACTCGATGAGTTCGTCGGACAACATGGAAACCCAAGCCTGGGATCTAGGTTTCTGTGAAAGGCCAGTGCATCTTGATGAAGCTAGCCTGCAATGTGTGGTTTTTATTCGAGCAAATGTACGGGAGCCACATGTATACTAAGGATACCAAGCAGGATGCGGGTTTGCTGCTCGGAAACTTGGAAGAGGACCTGGAGGCAGTAACTGGGCTTATATATGTGTAAAGACGATTCTTCGCATGAAATGTTGTTGAAAGCATTAAGATTTAAATAATCGGCTGCACTGAGTTGATGAACCAGCAGCCCATGGAGCCTAAGCTCGATTCAAAGGAGGATCGAACGCAGGCCAACCGGGACCACAAGCCTATGATTGTGGCCAGTGAAAAGCCACCAGTCGACGATGCAAAGATTGTTGGCCTGCTTGAGAATGGAGCGGCCAATTCGGCCGGTGATGATGCCGACTGGCTTGCGGCGCAGGCGAAGGTGGGGGCTTGACACACACCGTATGGTGTATCACTACATTTCATGTTTTCTGCAGGTTCGCAAAGCCCGGAAGGATGAAGTGCAAGAGGGCCCCCCTACCAAGCGAGTCAAAAGTGTACCCAAGGGCAAGGCTAAAGGAAAGGCAAAGGCGAAGGGCAAGCCTGCCCCAACGGCTGATGATGAGCACCATCCACAGGATCCGAAGGAGATGAATCACCCACAGGAGCCAGCAGCCGAGAATGATGCCCCAGCAGCAGGTGATGATATGCACCATCCGAATCATGAATCACCCACAGGTGGGAGCAGCTGAGAATGGTGCCCCAACAGGTGGTGATGAGCACCATCTCGGGGATCCGGAGGAGAAGGTGCCAGCAGCAGAGAATGGTGCCCCAGCAGGTGATGATGAGCACCATCCGAATCTGGAGGAGATGAATCACCCACAGGTGCCAGCTGAGAATGGTGCCCCGGCAGGTGATGATGAGCACCATCCGAATCCGGAGGAGATGAATCACCCACAGGCTACTGGTTTCGGTGATGTGAGTGAGGCTGAGGTNCACCCACAGGTGCCAGCTGAGAATGGTGCCCCGGCAGGTGATGATGAGCACCATCCGAATCCGGAGGAGATGAATCACCCACAGGCTACTGGTTTCGGTGATGTGAGTGAGGCTGAGGTCGTGGCACAGTGGCGGATTGACAGCAGCTGGTCCTTAACATTATTTTTCTGTTCATCAGTCTTCACATGGTTTGATTTATATTGTGTACGTGTACACACAGAGATCTAGAGAGGCATACATACACACATACATGCTATCGGTATGTGCAGGCCCCAGCACAGTGGTATCGAATCTAACATGTATATATATATANATTTATATTGTGTACGTGTACACACAGAGATCTAGAGAGGCATACATACACACATACATGCTATCGGTATGTGCAGGCCCCAGCACAGTGGTATCGAATCTAACATGTATATATATATATACATATTCATATTCATATATACATATATATATGTATATGTATATGTATACTACGCATACACACACATATATCTATCTATATATATATACATACACATCTACACATTAATCCTGTAAATGAATAAGTAAAGACATACATATACACATGTTTACCACCCCGCGCTCAGGCACCTTTGCTGTTGGCTGCAGATGTTCCNCCGTTTATGAGAAAGAGCTACACGGTCAAGTACGATGGCCCTGGTGCAGATAGCAAGAAGCAATCGTCCATTGGTGTGCTGTAACTTGCCATAATACATCGACCTGTATGTGTGCATGTGTGTGTGTGCACATCCATTAATATTACATATTGTATGCATCTTCACTTGGCATACATGTCTAGGCAGATCCCAGGTGGGCAAAAGGTGAGATCTACGTCAACCGGGTCATGAATACGGAGGCTGCGGAAACGGCCGGCATCAATGTAAACAAGAAGAAGGGGAGCACCATATCNCATGTCTAGGCAGATCCCAGGTGGGCAAAAGGTGAGATCTACGTCAACCGGGTCATGAATACGGAGGCTGCGGAAACGGCCGGCATCAATGTAAACAAGAAGAAGGGGAGCACCATATCGATTAAGAAAAAAGGCTGGCTCGCGGGGTACCTCATTGCCAAGACGCTAGCCGCCTGGCCGTCGACATCTACGTAGGGTGGGATCACGATTTCCGAAAGATGTGTGTGATAGGCACATGTCTTGTGCTTCTGTACTGTGCTCATGCTATAGCAATATATATACATATATACCACTAGTGCACTAGCTATACCACCCCCACTGCCTCCGACTACCACTACCACTATATCACTACCCTAAATAAGAGTCCAAGTGTACAAATCTACTTTGGTGTCTGAGTCTAAAGATAGCAAGCGCAGGGCAGATTTTGCACCGATCTCTGTTTCGAAATTCATGGCTGCAAATGTGCACTCATGCTGGTGAAACCCATGAGGCTGAGCTTAGCTGTAAGGAGGGGCNTCTAAAGATAGCAAGCGCAGGGCAGATTTTGCACCGATCTCTGTTTCGAAATTCATGGCTGCAAATGTGCACTCATGCTGGTGAAACCCATGAGGCTGAGCTTAGCTGTAAGGAGGGGCCACCGAAACAACATGTGTTGTTGAGTTCTCCGTCCTGCACTATTCGATTCGAGCATGCAACACTGCATGTGTGCCTGTGTCTGAACCTGATCAAGAGTGTTTCTTTTCATGTGGGTTTGCCCATAAAGCATGGATGCGCCCAGTGCCCCTTCACGGGTGCTCTTGAGTGCCCGGGCCTCTGCTACCCTGCTGCTACTTGGAGCTCCAGTCCTCCTGCTCCCTGCATGCATTCGGACACATCGTGTGTTTTGGACCACGCTAGCCTCATGCAAACCTGTTTGTGTGGTGGGATTGTGTATCCAGAGGCTGCACCTGGCTGACTACATCGGGCAGCTGGGTGAAGAAAGGTTAGCGACACCATGGTGCAGAGAAACTCAACTTAACATCCATCTTATTAGTGTGTGTGAATACACTTTAAACATATACTCACTTTACATGTAAAGTACAACTGCCCAGGACATCCAGCTGCTGGAGCTGTTTTCTGGTGAGAAGGTCATCACGAGTGCCTTTAAAGAGGCTGGGCTTTACTGGCACCAAGGTGTTCAAGGTGAAATCGATAAGCATTTAATTTGTGCAAGCCTAACCGCATCTATTAGTGTTGTGAGACTGTTGCTGGGGATCACTGTTTTTATACTGGACATGTGNTACTGGCACCAAGGTGTTCAAGGTGAAATCGATAAGCATTTAATTTGTGCAAGCCTAACCGCATCTATTAGTGTTGTGAGACTGTTGCTGGGGATCACTGTTTTTATACTGGACATGTGTCTGGCTTCATCATATATCTAGTTTGCATCCAAGGTTCGGGGTCCCAAACAACCAGCTCCTCTTTTGGGCCCAATGTCCATAGTTAGCCATGTAACTCAGCTGATTTGCAGGTCTTGTTTCAACGAGAGAAACTCTAACATGTAGAGTTTACTTACGTGTACATGTGAACGCTAAACACTTTCATAAGAGCTCACTATATATGCGAAGCGNGTAACTCAGCTGATTTGCAGGTCTTGTTTCAACGAGAGAAACTCTAACATGTAGAGTTTACTTACGTGTACATGTGAACGCTAAACACTTTCATAAGAGCTCACTATATATGCGAAGCGAAATTAATATGCATGCAAGGCACAAGTCCTGGTAGCACATCACACCAGCAGTATATGGGCAGGTGATGAAGTGATGCAGGTAGGGAAAGGAGAGGACCATGCTGCTGTAGGGTTGCTCCACCTTAGATGCAATAACTGTACAATATCCACCTATGTGTACATAAATATATATATATATATGTACACATGAATATCACATACAGACCGACATACTTGACACCAACATATTTTGGGAAGTCACCACATAGTGCACACCCAAAGCCAGCGCAAGCAGAATGAGTAGACTGCATCGGGCAGCTATCTCATTGCCCTCGCAAACCATTCTCTGTCCTCAGAAATCTCGGGTCACTAGCCAGAAAGTTCTCCGAAACTCCATAAATGCAGCAGAAGTGGCTCCCATCACCCATGACACACAGTGGTCTCTGGTGTGTTCCCGAAGATACCCACACCCACCTGAGCTAGTGCCGCACACATGCATGTACATGGCAAGGGGGGCACCTTTATACACAATTTATTGAGCAACTCACACCACATATATAAACATGTACATGTGCTAAATGTTAACACATCTATAGACATGCCACACTACTTTATAATTAGAGCGAGGCACGAGGAGCAAGGCAAGCCTACCCAGAGCAAGGCTCCTTTAGCCAATCTCATCACATCTCTCATGGCCGTCAAAAACCCTGTTGTAGTGAGAATATCATTGCTCGACCCACGGCCGACCACATCATACCACTGCCTCTGCTGTCGATGCAATATATGTGTACCACCACATGTACACTGCAACACTTCACACAGAAACCATGTACGTCCAAGGGACACCTTACCCTGGTCTAGTGGAAACGTATTCCCAGGCCCAGCCAATGTTTTGTATCACCACCCCATAGTCATAGTTATTTTCGGTGAAGTACCATGATAACTACATTACCTGTAATCCCACCCCA
>BGNK01007167.1:3779-17531 GCA_003297005.1 Symbiodinium sp. clade A Y106
GCTTTGCTGAATGAGGCTCCTGGTTCTGCAATGCTTGATTGCGATACTGCAGCTCGCAACAAAGTGTTGCTCACTGATCGTTCGGGTATGCCCCAAGGCCACAGCAACAGCCACACCAGCGCTGACACCATTCGAGATTGCTAGGATTCTGTTTTCATTGAAGGCTGGCTCAACTACCAATGTTGACGCTGATTAGCTTGCATACAGAGAGTGTTGTGAAATCGCGATTCCTTTTGTTANCTGTTTTCATTGAAGGCTGGCTCAACTACCAATGTTGACGCTGATTAGCTTGCATACAGAGAGTGTTGTGAAATCGCGATTCCTTTTGTTAATGAGCTCCAGATGAATGAGCATCTGAGTGGATGTGCTTGGACCCACGGGTCGGCATCCAGCGCCAAAGGCGTCTGATCATGCCTCGAGGACAGGCGGACGTAACACGGCCCTCGCGGCCGTGGCGTGCAGAGAGAGAGAGAGAGAGGCGGTGATTATGGTGAAAATGGCACTGGTGATGACATCGACTACGATGACGATGCGGCGGCTGATGATGGTGATGGCCAAGAAGACAACCCCCATTGCAACAACAGCACTTGCCTTTGCGAGAAACCACATACTGCTGGAGTGTAATTGAGCCACGTAAGGCTCGTGCTCCAGGGGTCGATGATGTCCGCCTCCACAAACTCGCCTTGGACAGTCCGCCAAAAACACATGGAGAGCATGTCGGGCTTTAGGCGTCAGGGGACTTTTTGATTTAGGGACCGGGTCACTGCCACCATGTGCCATGTGATGCACGATATGATAGTGAGAGATCACCGACAGCCCTTGCACTTCAGCCACCGCCCTCAAGCAACTGGCCCAGGTTTCCGATGGTCGTCTTCAGCAGGAACTGGGCGAAAAGCTGTGACTGGGGCTGACAGATTGTCAGAAAAGTCAAAGAGCGGTCCTCAAATCCGAATCAGCTATCGAATCGACTACTGAAATGCGACTCAGCTCCCTCTTCGCCTGGCCTGGCCCGTGTCTGGCCCAAAGTTGCCCAGCAGGCAGAAGGCTACCAAAGGACCTGTCGCGGCTGCCTGGGAGAAGCGAAGTGCTGTCAGCAAGAAGAAAGCGCATCGTGGCCATCCTCATCCTTATCCTCGTCCTCATCATCCTCATCATCGGCACAGCAGTATCAAAAGCGCAATTCGGCCCCTGATGTATCTGTCATTTTCCGGCGACTGACTATTCTGCCCGGGAAGATGAGGACACACAGGTCCGGTTCCAGCTAGGTCCGTGACCATGTAGGCGAAGATGAAACCCAGATTCCTGCGGCACAGGAGGTCCCTTCAGTGATGCAACTGCTGCACCTAGAACCCGCCGACTTGCATGAAGTATGAGATTCCGCCATTGGCCACAAACCAGACGAGGGGCCTCAACGTGCGGAAATACAGCTCGGTGCCGGTTCCACCTCGCAGAAGATACGACGTGCTTGGGTCCACTGAGTCTCAAGAGCAGAATGAGCGCCGGACCAATTTCGCTGAGCCGGTACGTCGGCGTGCACAGCGGACTCAACCATTTGTTTTCTGCACGCAAGCAGCAGGTATAGCGGGATGCTGAGGCACTTTCTTGTTGAGGTCTAGAGAATCAGATATAATTGGGGGTTTGTTCCGAAAATAGGGGACCCTAATATAGTGCCCTAAATAGTAGGATCCTTATTATAAGGCCCCCAAAATAAGGGACCCCCTAATTTTCGGAAACTCCCATATAATCCGATACCGCGGTGCACGGGACGAGGGACCACACCTCGCCAAACTGCCCCAAGACTCGGAGGAGATCCTGATCTCCCCCGCTACCACTACTGTAGATGTGCAGAAAGGGCGGGTTCTGGCTGATACTCCACCCAATAGTACCAGCATTGCGGTTCGGTTCTTCAGGCTACGGCTACTTCCCACTATCTTTGCTCGTTGCATCCAGGCGTCGTCTCGGCAGCAAAAGCAAAATTGCACCAGCAGCAGTAGAGGAAGCAAACGTAGTAGTCCGTAGGATTGGCAACAGGTCGAGCAGTCGCAGCAATCGTGGCGGCAGCATCAGCATCAGCAGCAGGAGCAGTAGCAGTAACAGTAGGCAGTAGCAGAAGGGTGTCTTTACAAGCTACCCTAATTCGGCACCCGATACTGCTAAAGGGTACTTTACAGGAATCCCCCTTCCCTAAACCCTAAACCCCTTAAGGGACCCAGTGACCCCAGAGCTCCAAGCAGTCGCCGTCGTAGCTGGGCTTTTAAGTAACCAGGGAGAAAAAAGTATAAACTTTTTTTTTCATAATGGTTCCTTTAAGAAAAACAAGTATTAAAGTATGGTACTCCAAAGCCCAGGTAGGCATCCCCAGGACGAGGCCTACAGTGGCGCTGGTCCTCACCAAGTGGGCCTTGGCGGCCTCGAAGTGTTTCTTCCAGGACTTGGGATATCTTATTTGCATATACATATATATATATATGTATGTATGTATGTAAGTATGTATGTATGTATATAAAAATATATTTATATATAGATATAATACATTGTTGTTACAGTTCAGCAATGTCATCATACAACCTCATGTCATCGTCTACTATCCGACACTGTCATGTAATATTGGGCTTATGTACACATGTATCAGCATGCATCTACCAGCTGTCCTGTCCATGTTGCGACAAGGTTGCGAACACGCTCCACCCTTGCAAGATGTTTGTATTTACGGCTTTCGAGGAGTCCGCTGCGCAGCCGTCGGTGAGTTCTACCATGCTGGCAACAACTTCTAAGTGAGGGTCGTTGGCTCCTAGCGGCACTGGCGGCTACGACTGCCAGAACTTCTGGGCAAGACGCCGCACGCTACCGATTCAATACTCAAAGCAGGACTCAAAGACCCTGATACTTCTCGTAAAGTAATAAAGATACACTGCCCAGACCGCAAGGGCCCGTTACAAGACGAGTCCGTCCAAAGGCTTTCCAGCTCGCCTCGATATTCGGAGTGGGATCGATGAGCTCCATCTCGACCTTGTGCTTCATTCAGGGCTTCAGAGGCTTTTTACACTCATGGGCTGTGGTTGTTTGGGCCTCTAATATCAATACCATGGTATTTGGTATAGAGCCTGGTGTTTGGGGATTTGGCCTTGTGCCCGAAACCACCCTAGATTGCGCTGGGCTGGTTGCTGGCGGGCACTAGTGACACCGTGACGCACTGTGCAAGAAGACACGCACTCCAAACGCAGCCGCTCGGAGATGGAGCGCCGCGGCAACTTAGAGGTTCATGGGTAGTTATCAGTGGGGTTGTAAGTAGGGTAACAATAATTATAACCCATATTGGGGGAATTATAACCCCACAAATAACTACCCATGAACCTTGAAGAAGGCCTCTCATCTGAAAGGACCTGACTGACTTCATCGTCGCGGTCTTCTTGGCCGGGCTGTCCCCCTGGCGCGTTATCCAGCAATGCGGCAATCGACATGAACGTCTGTCTCGCTGAGACGACCCGCAAGCCCCTTGAAAAGCGAAAGCTCAAGATGTAAGGATACAGATCATGCAGCTGCCGCCTCCTCAGCATCACCAGCCCTTGGTTGCGACACGCTTCCACTCGCCGAGAAGCACATGCAAACTTTCTATGCAAAGCCGCGTGAACCGTGTGAAGCCTGCTCATGAAGCTGTGCCTGTGATGATCGGGCATTCTCCTGAGCCGCAGGCGAATCCGCCACCTTGAAAGCGCGCTTTCTGCCGGCGCACCTGGCGGCATCGTGCAATTTGGGATGTTGGTGGAACTTTCGACTCGAGAAGAACCAGTATCATGACGGAGAATCTTGTGCTTCCGACGGCTCGCCGCTAGCTGAAGCACACTTGGCACGATCATGGCTGTGAGATACGACGGCCCAAAGCATGGAATCTCTTGACTCGGCGAGGCACCATCGGAATGGAATGGTAATGCCCAGTGTCAGCGTCAGTCCGTAGATGGCGGAATAAGTCCACACACGAGCCTAAGCTCAGGCTTCAACTGCTGCATCAGACCAGGTGGCACATGCAACGATCTCCCAGTTGCAGATCTAGCTCCGTGCTGACCCCGATGGGTTACCAGTTCCAGAGAAAGGGGAAATACGGTTATGTTGTTTCAGGTTTTCCGTGCCAAGAACTTTCCTCCCAAAACCGCGTAGGATCCGGACGAACTGCGCATTCCCACCAAAGTCAAGTTCTGCGCAGCCGGCCTTCAAGCGACTGGAAGGGCGAACAGGCTTAGTAAGCATGGTTTTGTGAGTGTTCTTTCTAAAGAACTTAATCTGAAGTTACCTATATCATGCACGATCAAACCCCGCATAGGTGTACTCTTAGTTTTTACGACTTTTCTAAAACAGACGAGGTTGAGATGCACAGTCTGCACAGTAACCTGCTATTGCGTTTGCTATTGCTGCTGTCGCTGCTAACCCTGCTCCCGTGCCATCGTCGACCCCAATGTCCTAGGCTGAGCCCTCGCTCAACTGCGCGGCTTCTCTCTTGCGCCTTCTCCGCCCAGTAGTGCAGGGCGGCCTGGCGAGCAAAACTGACAACATGAATGACGCTGTAGCGGAGAATGAACTGCGCACCTGCAGCTCTAGCTAGAACGATACACGTTTTTCAAACGAAAACTGTGTTTCTCCGCATCTTCGGCTGTAGAAGGGCCCCTGCTTTGCAGGATCAGCAAGCCCCCCCCAACTCGAGGTGAGAACGTTGGTGGTGGTGCCACCAGCCAAGAAACCACAGATCAGGTCGGTGTTCGTTGGTGATTATTCTATGCCTATGCTGCGACAGCATATATGCAGCTTGCACACAATTGTCGGTTCTGTGCACATGCTGCAACCGGACCCAACAGCTTCTAGCTGGACCCTCACGGCTGGTAGCGTGGCCCGCACTTGCCGGGCCGAAGGAACCTGCGGGCATTAAAGGGCGCGGGCCCGCGGATTGCGAGCCCCTCGCCGTCCCCGACATTTCTCGGGCCCATTTTCCCGAGTCGCTNGTAGCGTGGCCCGCACTTGCCGGGCCGAAGGAACCTGCGGGCATTAAAGGGCGCGGGCCCGCGGATTGCGAGCCCCTCGCCGTCCCCGACATTTCTCGGGCCCATTTTCCCGAGTCGCTGCTTCTGTGCAGCTGTCGGGGTGACCTCTTCGGCGGAGACATCGTGCAACTTTGGCGCGATGGCCCAGTCGTACACCCGGGCCACGATGTCCGGGTACTCCGTCTCTTCGAAGGTCTGGCCGGGGAGGCCGATGCCTCGAGATCAAAGGCAGGTGCTGGCTCCAACGAACCCGCTGAAGCCCTTGAAGAAAGCCGACCCGGACAGGTCTTGCAACTTCGGCGCACTCCAGGCGCAGCGTGAATCTTTGTCCTCGCACCTGTGNCAAAGGCAGGTGCTGGCTCCAACGAACCCGCTGAAGCCCTTGAAGAAAGCCGACCCGGACAGGTCTTGCAACTTCGGCGCACTCCAGGCGCAGCGTGAATCTTTGTCCTCGCACCTGTGGTTCCGTTTCGCATTTGGGGATCCTAGCTGCAGATTCTGCTGAAGCATCATGAAGCGTCTGTGCATCCGACAGCTCCGGCGGGCGTGTAAATGCTGCTAACAAGTCGGCACATCAGGGCAAAGCATGAGCAAAAAACTCCCATTGCCCACATCTTCCGTCGCTGCGCCTTCTCGACACGAAGGTTGGCCAAGTTGCCACCCTCTTTCAGAAGTTTCCTGGAGTCCGACGCAACGCGGATCCACCAAGAAACCGACTACCGTAAAGACAGGAACACCCCAAGCCTGTCCTGGGCACCCCCTTAACATGCTTCCAGCGAAGCAAGCCCAAGACATCCGCGTTGATGTCCACAAGAAGTCCTTTGGCACAGCAGAGCAATTACAAGGCAAACGTACGTCGGCCAGTTGTGGAGGTTGCTACCGGCGCAAACCAGCATAGACGGGGATGCCATGCGCAACTTCCACTACCTTCAGAAACCCCTTCGTCGTCCTTTCCATTCAAAGTGCCGACAAGAGCATGTCCAGATGCAGTTCTTGGAATGAGTGATGGCCACAGTGCAGGCAAGTCGCCCAACTTGAAAGCTATGACAATTTTACCTGAGCATGTCGACCAAAACGGCCCCTCAAAACGGTAACAATCGCTGCTTGGCCGCGGCCTGTCATTGCTCCATGTCGGGGGGTGGTATGAGTGCGAGCCAGTCACCCTCGTACAGCTTCTCCGTGGAGAGTTGGCTCAAACAGAGCTGCGCTTGCCGCTTAACGCCGCCCGGCAAGCGAGTTGCCGCTTCCTGTGATAACGACATGCACACACTCAAGATGACCCAAGGCCCACAGCAGCAGAAGGCATCCCCGGCCTCCGCTTTCTGTTGAGCCGCCTGTGCTCTTGCCGCGTCAACCGCGCGCATGAAAGCACGGTTGGCCAGCAGGCCGTCCGAATTGGAAGCTGGCATCTGTTCGAACCTGAGGGGGAAGACTCCGGTCCAGGCAGCTTTCGACAGGAATCTTCGGAGGCTGCGAATGGCCAAGGCACGAGAGGCCATTTGATGGCATCTGCACCTGCGAAGCAGGCACGAGGCAGGAAATTGCCTGATGAGCAAACTGCCCAGCACACCCCTTAGACAAGCACTAAATGCAAACTTTCCTTGTCGGCTCCATCCTCGCAAGAATGACCTCTGAAGGAAAAGGCCGAAGCCTCCGAAAAGCTCTTGGGGACGAAGACGATTTCCTCCTCCTCGCATGGGCATGGATGGGCAATCATCAAGAGCGGTTTGGACAACCACAAACTCAACAAAGCCGCTGCCAGCGCTGGNGCCTCCGAAAAGCTCTTGGGGACGAAGACGATTTCCTCCTCCTCGCATGGGCATGGATGGGCAATCATCAAGAGCGGTTTGGACAACCACAAACTCAACAAAGCCGCTGCCAGCGCTGGCACAATTTCGGACACTGACACAGCATCAGGAAAAGACAACATAATTGGTCAGTGTCTGCATTTCTTACTGGGGCCTGCATCGGAGCACTGTCAGGGACCATCCGCAGGAATGGCACGATGCCATCAGAGTTTGCCCGGATCGGCCCAGGTCCTTCAAACCTTGAACGAGGCATCAGATACATGCAGCTAGCCAAGCTCGAAAGAGCTGCTTGATGCCAAGGCACGACGAAGCGCGTGTCATGGGCACCATCTGCCAGGAGAGATCAAAGGAGGTCTCAATGACCAGCGTTGCTATGGAGAGACCGGAGGCACACGGAACGGCACACGGAACAAGAACTGCAGCAACTCCGTTCTGTTTATAGAACATCACAGCCCGAAAGGCGAGCAGCAGAAACAACGACAAGTACCACCACAGCCGCTGGGGCTGCGAGTGTCATCGAGTGTTTTTTCTTCTCGGTTTACCTGTCGTTCATGGTGCGGGTCCTCTGTTTCGCTTGTGGCTTGTGTCTCCCGTCCCATGAATGCCCAGAACGACACATATCACGCAAAAGTCGCGGCTGATGCGCAGCAATCGCTATCTGTCGCTATCTGTCATCAGACCTATGTTGCAACGACAGCGTCAATGTGCGATGGATATTCGACAGACAGTACCAACATCTAATGCTGCTCCTCCTACGGCGCCGACGTGGTCACTCAGGATACATGCACTGCAATTGGCGCATTCCACAGTAAACTCGATACTGGCACTAGGCTGACCTAGGCAATCTTATTGTTGCCACTATTGATGCTGCTGGGGGAAGATGCTGGTATGGTGATGATGGTGGCTGTGGCGGTGCCGGTGCTGTGACAATGTCGGGGACGACCACTCGTACTGTGAAGAACGCTGCCATGGCCGCTGTGCCGGCCATGACTTCGATTGAGCCATGCTAGACCGAATGCTGGTTTATGACTGCAGTGACGACTTTCAACTGGTTCGTTTGACACTTCGAGTAAGTCTACTTCGGCCACCCTCGGCGCCAAAGGGCCTCACTGTAGGCCTTCGGCATGAAACGCATAGGCTGGTCCTTCGGCAGNGTGACGACTTTCAACTGGTTCGTTTGACACTTCGAGTAAGTCTACTTCGGCCACCCTCGGCGCCAAAGGGCCTCACTGTAGGCCTTCGGCATGAAACGCATAGGCTGGTCCTTCGGCAGGTGCCGCGGCGGGCAAACCCACATAAGCATGCTAAGCACTCGTTTACAGCAAAAGCAGTGTGAGATGAACAAGGCCACTGCTCATAATGCTACTCATCATTTTTGACGTTGTCGACACTCCCTTAGCTGTAATGCTTGCTGCTTGCTTGAAGCTGACTGGCACAGTAAATCCCCTCTAACTATAGCCATGATTGTCGTCCATGTTGTGTTCAAAGTCCTATATGCAGTAGCAGCAGAAGTAGCAGTAGCAGCAGCAGCAGCAGTCGCAGACGGAGTCGGAGTATTCCGAGTAGACAAAACACATACACGCACACATGTAAGCAGTAGTAGGAGGAGGAGGAGTCGTCGACGCAGAAGTAGTAGTCGTCGTAGTAGTAGTCGTCGTAATAGTAGTAGTCGTAGTGGCAGTAATAGTAGCAGTCGTCGTCGTAGCTGTTGTACCAGAAGTAGCCGTAGCGGTAGTAGTAATTACTATTACTTTTATTATTCTTATTAGGTAGTCGTAATAGTCATAGTAGTCGTAGTAGTAGCAGCAGTAGTAGTAGTGATAGTAAAGTCCTCGTCGCCGTATAGTAGCAATCGCCATTGGCAGTGAGTCAGTGAGTGGCGGCAGCAGACTGGTAGCAGTTGCAGGCGGCGTCTTTCCCGCGATGATAGGGTTGTTATACCCTTGCCATGATCAGGACTGTCCTGCTGCTCCTGCTCCACAACTGGGTTGCTCGGAGGCTCTGCAGTCGAAGAGCTGGATGGAATGCGAGCTGGCCTCAGGCAGTGATGTGAATGCGCATGATACAAACACACACACACATACGTGCATGCATACCTACCTACTTACCTACGTATGTAACTACGTTACATAGATACATGCATACTTACATACATACATACATACATACATCAGTACAGACTGGGAACATGTCAAAACTACTGACAATAACCGTGTATAATCGCGCACACACACACTGTACCTATATAATCTTATATGCATGCACGCCTGTGGACATAGATATACAACAGACGATGTACACACCCAGAAAGTATTCAGTGCGCCACCGAGGTGGCTGTAATACGTACGCATATATGGCACAGCAGAACGTACCTAAACTCGTGTTGTGTCTTGAGCAGATATACATATGTCATAAAGACTTAGACATGTGCGCACGACAGCTAACACACGCAACGAGTGCTGTTAGATGTAGTGATCTTGTATGCAACAAGACGTAATAAGTCTAGTACACTGATAGAACCATGTTTACTTTGCTATGTCTGACAAGATCTGGCTTGCCTCATGTTGCACTGGTTCCAGAGCATTTCGCGTAAGGGTAGCCTGTGCCCCAAATAGTGGCCGAGCAGCTGCCCGGGAAGACCCATTCTTGAGCTTGTCCGTTGCATGGGTTTCCTTGAAAGCGCCTTCTCCGCCGCGACAGGAGGCACTGCCTCCTTCGGATCTTCCCGTGACGCCATCTTGGGCCACGGGGGGGAAGACTCAGTAGCTCTGATCAGCAAACGCGAAGTGTCAGAGCCCTGTATACTCAAATGCTGCATGCTTAATGGCTTTGCTTTCACTCACTGGCCACTCTGCTCAGCTGAAACAGCTGCAGATGAAGGTCAGGTAAGCTATCCAACCGTGTCGCACGCTTTGCTGGGCTTGCCTCACCTTCCAGCTTGCCTTGCAACGGCATCTAGGCGCTAAGTGGAACTTGAAACTCTGCTATAGCCAATAGTAGTAATAGTGAAGCTCAAAATGATCAAGACTCGCTCTGCCTGCCACGACGACATCTGACCTGCAAGAGCATAGCAGGACTTGCATTGCAACTGCTGTGGGACCGCATCGCAACACTACGGATCCTCGTGATGCGCGTTATCCTTCACCTTCCTTGATTCATCACATGCCTGGAAAGAAGATCAGCAGCTATGCATGGCGAGGGCACCAACCACTACTCTCGATACTTAGGTTGAGGGTTTTAGTGCCATCTTACGGGGTCATGGGGAAATCAGTCGACTTCGTACAGGTCTCTGCCCGCCCTTCTTTAAGCCGCTGCAATGACAACTAAAGCGCACGGGACTGGGGAGACTTGCTGCACCATGGTGGCTCCGTGGCTTGAACATCATGCCTGTTTACTACGCGAGCCAGGTGCGCAGCAGGTTCGCTGACAAGTGCACTCAACACATCTTGGACGTCTGCCCAGCTGAGCTTCTGGAGTTGTATGGACAAGCACAGGGTGTCTGACACAGGCCAGCTCTCCCGGCGATACTTACAAGACACAAGTTACAAGATCTTGATGCTCTACTCGGAGAAAGACATCGAAGCTGTCTCAAAGGAGTGCTGGCGGAAAGCTAGCGACCAATACAACAACAGCAGATTCGGGGCGAGTGGGTTCTGCACAGAGCCAGCCGACTTTTTGATTCTCCCCACTGCTCGCATCGTCCGGCCCGAGCAAGGGCAGTGAAACCCTACCGGTGTACTCTGCTCGAGCTGCGATTTGCAGCCCGGCCCCACCCCAAAGATCCCATGCAGACTTCCCGTTCTGCGTGGCTTTTCTGTTGTGCCTTGTCCGCCCAGTAGCGCGGAGCCACCTGCCAAGCAGGACTGACAATATGAACGATCCTGGCAGTGGCACGCACCAGCGATCTCATCTGGTGAGATCGTTGGTGCGTGCCGCTGGAAAGCAAATCGGTGATTGTTGGTACTCTGATGTACTCTGCCTATGCTGCGACAGCATAGGCAGCTTGCAGGCGGCTGTCGGTTTTGCGCAAACAAGACGCAAGAGCTTCTATAAGGACCCTCATGGCTGGTCCGAGCGTGGCCTGCGTGGATTGCGATCCCCTGGCCATCTGCGACAATCAGTTCTTGGGCACATATTCCAAAATCGTTCTGCGTCTTTGCAGCTGTCCGAGTGATGCCTCCGAAGAAGTCTTTTTTGGCATGTTTCTTTGGAGGCATCGGCCTTCCCGGCCGGACGTATGAGGAAAAGGAGTACCCCGACAATGTCGCCCGGGTGTACGACTGGGCCATCGCGCCAAAGCTGCACGATGTCTCCCAAGAAGATTTTATTAAAATCTTCTTCGGAGACATCGCGCAGCTTTGGCGCGATGGCCCAGTCGTGCACCCAGGCGACATTGTCGGGGTACTCTGTTTTCTCGAATGTTAAAGAAGGCCGATGCTTCGAGATCAAAGGAGCGTGCCACTGAAGCCTTTGAACACACCCTGAGCTGGAGAAGTCTTGCAACTTTGGCACACCAGGCGCAGGATGCTTGTGGATATCAATACCGACGTGCTTAGCTTGCTAGTTGGAAGCATGGCCGCGATTGAAAAGCAGAAAGAACAGCCCACCATGAAAGAGCGCCGGCCCATTCGATGCAGCTGTCGGAGTTGTTTCTTCGGTCGCAGCGAGCATAACATACAATGCCCAGCAGAATTCCGTCTCACTCGTTGGGGATCCCAGCTGCAGATTCTGCTGAATCACTGCTGAAGCATCCGTGCATGCGACAGCTCTGGGTCCACAATTGCTGCTAACAAGTCGGCACCGGGGACAAGCGAGATGAGAGTGCGAGGTTCCTCGTGTGCCCACGTTTGCCCCGTGTCGACTCGAAGGCGAGCTTCTTGACGAGCAAGAGATGCCGCTTCCTTCGGATCCTCTCGCGACGCCACTTGACCTGCTGAGAAGATCCCGAGTGCCTTCCGTCTCCTGTCCAACCCATGTGCAGCTTCAGAACCACAGCGTGTGCTATTTACATTTTATGATATTCTCTTGCCACTTACTGGCCACGGACTGAGCTGAAACATCTGCAGGTACAGGCCCACACGTGGTGACCATATCCCGCCACAAAGCTTTCGACTTCAAGAAGCAATTGCCGAAGGGGCCTTTCTGCCAGGAGTGCAGCAGGATGTGGAAGGATCGCTTATACTTATCACATTACTTACACCTGCTTATGGGGGGAGCCTCATCACGGGTCGACGGATCTTGAGCTGCATCCTGATGCACTTAGTCGTCCTTCGCCCCGCTGGCCTGGAAAGAAGATCACAGCTATGCACGGCTTGGGCACCGACCACTACTTACGCCAGACTCTGGCAAGTTTCAGGCATCGGAGTGATAGCTTACGAGGCCCGTGGCTGAGAAGTCAAATCTGTATCTGAATCTGCCAGGTCTTATCCTTACGTATGCTACAGCTTCACTGGTGACTCCGTGGCTTGAACATCATGCGTGTTTACTCTGTGAGCCAGGTGCGCGGCAGATTCGTTTAAAGAGGATGTGTGATGCAAACCAGCTGTCTCTGCGATACCCGCTAGATCTTGATGATGCTACACTCCGAGATAGACATCGAAGCTGTCTCAAAGGAGTGCTGGCGGAAAGCTGGCGACCAGTACAACAACAGCAGATTCGGGGCGATGGGGTTCAGCACAGAGCCAACGGCCTTTTGCATTCTCGCCGCTGGCATCGTCCGGTCCGGGCAATACAGTGAAACCCGACAGGTTGAATCTGCAAAGGCGGCCGTTCTTTGGGCCACACAGGCGAGGATTAAAATGATTAAAAGAATTGGCCCGCAAGGCACTGCCCACAGCTGCCGGGACCCCTAGCACCCCTAGGTCCACCTTCCAACAAGTCATATGTCGGCCATGCACCCTTGGGCGGGAGAACATTTGCATCCTCCTTCTGTTCCTCGCCCCAGCTGGTATACATGGCTGCATAAAAAAGTCCAAGCCCTATCTGAAAGACCAAGCGAAGCCTGAGAAGCTGAGGAGAGAAGCAGAAGGAGTGGGTCGTTAGCATCCCCATACCATACCACATCGTAGCATGCTCTACTATACTGCGCTACACTATACTGTACTACACTAGCAAAAGCTACACTGGACACTATACTATGCGATGCTCCCCTACACTAGCTCTACAATGAATTATACTAGACCATGGTATACTTCACCACGATTGAATTTAAAAACGAGACTTCGGGGTATTCAATGGCCAAGATGGGCCACTGTTTCTAAGACTCGGGGAGAGATGACGGCGAGGAGGCGCACGCGAATGATGAAGATGTTGAGACTGGGTGCGCAAACAGTTTGAGCCAGGCTAGGCGAATGCTCGATGCGGAACTGCGATGGAAACCCAGCCTGCTCGCCCGACACCACCGAAACAGATTACTCCATATAACCATCTTCAGAGCATCCTCAGCATCATCGCAGCATTGCCACCATGCTTTTCCGTTGCGCCTTCTCCGCCCAGTGCAGGGGGCCTGGCAAGCAAGACTGACACTATGATGGTAGGGAGTGAACTAGTTTACGTACCTGTGCCTCCAACGAGACAAGCTTTTCAAACGAAAACTGTGCTTCTCCGCGTCTTCGGGCATAGAAGGGCCCCTGCTTAGCAGGATCAGCAAGCCCCCCCAACTCGAGGTGAGATCGTTTGGTGCGAGCCACCGCCAGCCAAAACACCACAGAGCAGGTCGGTGTTTGTTGGTACTCTGCCTATGCTGCGACACCATCTGCCGCTTGCATTCTAGCTGGACCCTCACGGCTGGTCCGAGTAGCGTGGCCCGCACTTGCCGGGCCGAAGGAACCTGCGGGCATTAAAGGGCGCGGGCCCGCGGATTGCGAGCCCCTCGCCGTCCCCGACATTTCTCGGGCCCATTTTCCCGAGTCGCT
>BGNK01007168.1:0-19796 GCA_003297005.1 Symbiodinium sp. clade A Y106
CTGAACAGCCGCCGCCTGAGCCTCAACAGCACGTTTTCTACGACGCCGTCGGGGCTGTTGCCACTCATCCTCCTCCGTGGCCTCAAGCTGCACCTGCCGACTCGGGGCAGGCTCCTTCTACATAGGGCCCTGCTGCACATGAGCCGGAGGCGCACATGTCTCGCTCAAGCACTGGTACCGCAGCACTCAAATCCTACACGTGCAAGGCTGGCTCTGGGCGTTCGAATTTGTGCACAGAGACACACACACACACATCCATGTCACACACTCGTCGTCTTCGTCGTCCTTTTCGGTCGTCCTTGTAGTCATGGGCTGTAACAACTCGCATCACTAATCCTGAATCACTCAACCAAATCGCACACATACACCCTCAGTCCAAGTTGTATTGCACACAAGCTGCCTCAGACACCGTTGCCCAGAAAGGCAGCTGGAGGCCCAAATCTGCAATCTACATACTTAAAGCTACTCCCTGCACAAGATTCCATGGCCCGAACATCGACCTTGAATTTCATCAAATACTTATTTCGTCATTCATTTGTCATTTATTTCTTTTCTCGCTCGTCATTTTCGTCGTTTCTGTCATTCGCCCTCCGTTCCTCCGCGCCACACGAAATTGACATCCAAATGACAAACTAATAACTATGTAATGACAGTGCCTCGGGAAATATGCAAATTTCAGTTTGGTGCCCTGCCCCGCCCTCCCTCCCTCCGCGCCCCACCAAAATGACAAAAACGATACCAAAATGACAAGCAAATGACAATGCCTCGCAAGATGTGCAAATTTCGGTTTGGCCTGAATGACACCAGAATAATTAAAAACACGACCAACATTACAAAAATATGACACCAAAATGATTTAAAAAACCCGACAATGCCTCGAAAATGTGCAAAATTCGATCTGGTGCCCCGCCCCGCCCTCCCTTCCTCCCTCCACGCCCCACCAAAATCACAAAACAACGACACCAAAATGACAGCGCCGCCTTCCCTCCTTCCGCGCCCTACCGACATGACAAAACATGGTACCAAAATGATGAACACATGACAATGCCTCGGACCAAATCCAGAATGACAAAAAGATGACAACCCTAATGACAAAAAACGCAAGGGCAAATGACGAAAACATGACACATAAATGACAAAAATAATTCTGGAACCCACTCCAAGCTTTGCTGCAAAACATCTTACACTTGTATGTGTATGTATGTGTATGTATGGGTCTGTATGGGTGTGTGTATGTAAGTGTATGTAAGTGCATGTGTGTGTGTGTATGTGTGTGTATGTATGTGTATGTAAGTGTATGTATATGTATGTGTATGTATTGTATATGCCTGTACGTGTATGCATGCATGTATGCATGCATACGCATATATATATATATGTATATATATATATATGTATGCATGTGTGCATGTAAGCATGCATCCATGTATGCATGTATGCATGCATGTATGTGATTGTACGTATGTAGGCATGCATTCATGCCATGGACGGGGGAATGGATGGATGGATAGACCAAAAAATTTAAAAACACAAATTTCCAAAACCAAACCCGAAATAACGACAGCCCTGAGTCCGGAATCCTGGAAAGAAAGTTTCAAGCCCGAAGCCCGACATACGGTGAGACACGTACTGAGACCTGTAGGGGTCGCAATACCTAGAGGCTCATACCCTACCCCTTTTTTAGGGCGCCTACTTTTTAAGATAACAGATCCTAACCATAAAACTAGGTATCCTAAAAAAGGGGTAGGGTATGAGCCTCTAGGTACTTTCCAATAATGCCACCAGCTGATAATCCCATTATACGTAAAATACAACACGATCCACAACAATACTATAGAACACTTATAGTAGCTCGTACACATCCTATAAAGGAACCCTTTTCAAATCATATTTAAGGCCACAATACTACCTGTACCGTACCGTAGACCCTAAACCCTGAACCCCAGACTATTAAACCCTAAACCCAAACCGTAAACCCAGAAAAACTACAAAGCCTAAACTCTAAACCTTAACCCCAAATCCCTAAGATCTGAATCCGAAAACCTAAACGAACCCAACGACCAAGCCCCTAAACCGCCGAAACATGGAAACCCGAAATCCCAGCGGAGAAACCGAAACCCTTACAAGAGCCTTATCGAACCCCTTGTTAAATTTTAAACCCTAAACTCCTGAACTTTCAACACCTAAACACTAAATCCTAAACCCTGGGGGTCCCTCCCTGATCCCTGAAACCCTGAACCCCATCTGACAGCGAGTCCCCGTCTGCTCCTCCTCAACCCTAAACCCTAAACCTCTGAACCCTGAACCCCTAAACCCTATACCCTAAACCCTAAACCTCTGAACCCTGAACCCCTAAAGCCCTGTAACCCAGCGAGGCCTTGTCTGCTCTTCCTCCCCAAGCTTCCGCACGAGACCTTCGGCCGCCAGGAGTGTCTCTGGGCCCTCCTGCATGTTTAGGGTTTAGGGCTTTAGGGTTTTGGGTTTGTTGGTTTAGGGTTGCAGGTTTCGGGTTTAAGGCTTAGGGTATAGGGCTTTAGCGTATAGGGGTTTAGGGTTTGGGGGTTTGGGGATTTGGGGTTTAGAGGGGCTTGGAAGGGTTTAGGGTCTGCGTTGGGGTTTTTGCTTGTCGGGTATCCGGGGGAACCAAAGATTCACCTTTGGGAGTATATTGGGGTTACATCGGGAATATAGTACTACAAAAAGGTTAAAGGTTACCTACTGTACTACATTAGGGCTTATAAGGCCAAACCCTAAGCCCTGTAGGCTTCGTGTATTTAGGGCTTACCGGATTTGGGGTTCAGGGTTTAAGCGATGAGGGTTTGGGGCCTAGGACTTAAGGCAACAATGCACAGCGACGACAACCACTAACAATGCTCTCGGGACGTGGCAATCTACAGCTATACACACCAATGGCTGTCCAGTCTAGAGGGTTGACTTTATCTGGGACCAATTCCGCTGCAATGCGCCAATGCTCAGGAAAATCTTGGTGATCCAATGCAATGCAGTGACTTGCTATTTGCAATCCACAGAGTAGCCTATACATTCACTTCCGGGGCAGCAATCTCCTTCAATGCACGCGGAAACTCGTCTTGAGAACTCAATCTCAGTCCCAGTTAAAGCATCAATGCACCAGTCATGTGATGCAATCACCGCCCTTTGCTTGCGAGCCAATGGCTTCAGTTCCACTCTTGCCATACGGGTGCCGCGTTGTCAATGCGGGCGACCTGTCCAGCCTGGAGGATCAGTGCGCTCTGCGAGTTGGGATCAATGGCCACGTTGGGTGAAGCAATGTCACGATCCCCATCAAAGCGAAGCTCCTCAATCTCGAAGTTCACTGCCTGGCACGGAGCAATAAAGCCTGAGACTGCACAGGCTAATTTATTAGGGCACAGACTTAGGGCCTCATAGTACAGATTTATGGGGGGGGGGATGGGGTTCTATAATTTCCAAGCTCTAGGGCATTGATTAGAGGGGATGTATGCAGCATTTATTGGGCTACCCTAACCCCAAGTAGCCTACCGTGTGAATGACTGAAATCATTATGAGGAAACCGACAATGGTGGGTTTCATAGGGTACAGGTAGGGGATACATGAGTTTCGGGATTTCACTGCGTCCTGGTGAAGGATGTACGGCTCATTGTATATGCGCCATTTCTCTTTCGGGGTTTTCGGGTTCTACCGGCTTTGAGGTTGACCAGCTTTTATGGACTTCGGAGTTGTCGGTCTCGTGGCTTTTGTTCATCCCCCATTCGGTCCATGTAAAGTGTTATAGTGTTAATTGCTCTATACTAGGCCTGAAAGTGAACTCTTATGAGCACATGTGTATGTGGACCGTGCGGCTGGGGGGTTTGGATGCAGCATGAACTGGAATTGAAGTTTCCATACTTTGACGCGAAGCAGCATGCCCACATCAGAACCGTGCCCTTAACCACACAAGCCTAAAACCCTTAAACCCTAAACCCGCAAACCCTCGACCCTAAAACCCTAGACCCTAAACCCTTAGACCCTAAAGGGGGCCTAAACCCCAAACCGAAACCCCTCTCCTCTCGCAGGAGGGAGTCAGACCGTTCCAGGTACCGATGGAGGGCCTGCAAAGTTCGTTGATCGCCTTCCTGGACTGCTTCTTAGGGGGTTTAGGGGTTTAGGGCTTTAGGGTTCAGGGTTTAGGGTTAGGATTTAGGGCTTTAGGGGTTTAGGGTTTCTAGGCTTGAGGGTTCAGGATTTAAGGTTTTGGATTAAGGCTTTGGGGTTTCTACAAGGGCTTTCTATTAAAGGCCTTCTTTGCGGTGTCGAAAGGGGATCCGGGGGACCGGGAATTAGGATTCGTTTTGGCTTCAGGATTCAGGGTTTAGGAGTTTCCGAAAATTAGGGTACCTTATTTGAGGGTCCTTATCATAAGGATCCTACTGTTTAGGGTACTATATTATTAGGGTCCCCTATTTTCGGAAACTCCCATTTAGGAGTAGCACTACACCCTGAACCCGGTACAGGGTTTGGGGGATATAGAGGTTCAGGGCCCAGGGGCTTGACCCGGCTCGGGGATTCTTAGGGCTTAGGGTGTTCGGCTGTCGACGTCGGTCTTTCCCTCTTACATGGCTAACAGCTAATCCTCCTAAAGATATCCCAGCCCCTCAAGCGAAGCCTAAGGCCCTGAGTCCTAATTCCGCACAAACCCATTGCCGCAAATCCTCACAGCACTTTTACCACGAACCCAGTTCTAATAATTAAGGCCCCTTTACAGTGGACACGCTGAAAAAGTAAAATGTTGCTGAACAACAGCCATGGCTTCGGGCGCCTGGTTGTTCCTCGGCGTTTCTTCGCTTCAACTTTCCTAGTTGGGGAAACGAAGTCCTAAACCGTAAACTCTATTAGGGTTTAGGGTTTAAGGTTAAAGTATACCTGAGGCCCGCCCAAAAGACCTACTTCTGCGGAAAACATGGTACGAACCCTCACAAGGTGGGTTTGCTAGGATACCGGTAGCCCTAACTAAACTTCACATCAAACTTTATGGGATCTCCGTGGGCAGGGTCCGGGGCTTCCGGTTAAAGTTCATACATAAGAGGATTTAGGGTTTGGGGTTTAGGTCTCACGGTCGTGTGGGAGGTTTTCTATATAGTACCCTTCTTCGCTTCATGCAAAAGTGGAGGAGACGAAGAAGAAGGCAAACAAAAACCCTAAACCTTAAACTCTAAGCCCTAAACCAACTCTAAACCGCAAATCGTAAAATCAATTCTTGGCAGGCTAACGACTGACTACCCGCCAAGGTGCAGGGCCCGGATGACCGCCATCTTCTTCGAGCCGTTGTCCTCGAATAGCTTTGGTTGTCTTCTAAATTAAATTATGCATATATATATATGTATATATATACGGGTATAATGTACTGCAAATTGTATGTGGGTGTCTATTCCTCTTTTTCTTAATGCCGGTGTTATCATTATTTGCAACGGTAATATGTAACAGTTACTACTATCATGATTACTCTTACCACTACTACTGCTACTACTACTACTACTACTACTACTACTACTACTGCTACTACTACTGCTACTGCTGCTACTGCTGCTGCGGCTGCTGCTGCTGCTACTGCTACTGCTACTGCTACTGCTACTGCTACTGCTACTGCTACTCAAACAAACACTTACTATACTACTACTACTACTACTACTACTACTACTGCTACTACTACTACTACTGCTACTACTGCTACCACTACTACTACTACTACTACTACTACTACTACTACTACTACGACTACTTGATAACTCAATACCTACTGTTCTTATGTTTATTGTTACTGAGACTGCTATTACTCATGATGCTTTTATTTTTGGGCTCCGGATCTTCAGTTCTTGTCGGGCTTGGGGCGTGGGGTTCTCAAGGCGGCTTTTTCTGGTGTTTGAGACTGAGGGCTCAGGGGTTTTGGGCTTTGCATTTAGAGGTTGCTACTAGTACCCTAACATGGCAGAGGCATGGTCACCAGCTTGAGGTAGCTTTTCAGCAATTTTAGTTCCTTGTGCGCGATATGGACGGAACTTAAACCCTTGCAGTGCTGTCGCGTGTTGTCCTGCAGGCTATTGATTGGAGCACCGTCGGTTCTGGTTCATGATCTCTAACTCTAGGACCCAGCCAAACCCGATCGCCGTACGTACGAGGCGAAAGCATCAGGAACTGTAAAGCCACAAAGCCAAGACAGCCCTGAAAACCCTCAACATTCTCAAGCTCCTAGACCCCATGTCGATTCTGGGAGCTTAAGTCATAGGATGTCAGGCTTAAGTGCCAAATATTCTGACTCTCGATTGTAACTACTTCCCCAATTTCCTGCCACCCGAAAAATTTAAAAAAGACACACAGCCTCAACCCAAGGACAGTTGCGGACCTTCGTTGCTTAGGGTTTTGGGTTCCAGGCCCCGAATCCCTCAGCCAACCTTCTCCAGCTCCAAGCACAGGGTGTTCACCACCTGGGGGGGCTGCTGCGTGACCTAGAAACCTCAAAACCCTGGAATGCAGGAATCCCCTAACAGGGCGCAGCTTGACAAGGGGAGCCTTAATCAGGGGTATCGAGGCTTCTGGGTATAAGCCTTCGGGTTGAAAGCTGCACACAGTGGTACGGGTTAGGGTTTAGGGTTTAGGGTTTAGGGTTTAGGGTCTAGGGTTTAGGGTCTAGGGTTTAGGGTTTAGGGTTTAGGGGTTTAGGGGTTTAGGGTTTAGGGTTTGCCTTCTTGGCAAGAATGCAGAATCTGACCACGACACACCCACCTCGCCCAGAGCATTCGGTAAGTGGATGGCAAAGCTTTGAAGGAGCGCAATCAAATCCTTCGTGATTTGGGATTGTCATGTCTGGAGCTTTGTTTTGGATGGAGCGACGGAACCCCGCGCTAAGGCTGTGAAGATCTAGGATGTAGTGGTGTGCATTGCCTGATCCAGATGTTGGGGTGCTTTGGGAAGTTGTGCTGGAGCTCAGGATGTAGGCAATTGTGCAGCTTACACGGGCTGTAAAGTTTGCGCTTCCCTGTCTTGCAAGACATAAACCTGTATCATCCGGAGTTTGCAGAAGGATTTCTGAAGATGATTGGCCGTTCTCGTGCAGGTTCTAGGCATGCACCATAGGACATAGGAGCCTGAATCATTAGCATAGGCGTTTAAAAAGAGACTATATGTCCATCTTTTATACTATATGTAAGGGCATATGCTGTCGAATTTTCCCAGACCTCTATTGAGGTAGAACAGCATTCTCAAAATATTAGGAACCCCTACACACAAAAAGTAAACATGATACCTAAAATTAACCCAAGAGCGGTCCGGCCACAAAATCAGCATTCAGGTGTACAGTGTTTACAGAGTTCAAGGAGTTAGGGGTTAGGGGTTCAGGGTCTAAGCCATCCCGAAACGTCCTAAGTCCTCAGTTTATGGTTTTTGCAGTGTTGCCCTGAACCCGGCTCCTCACCGTCCAAGTACTCTGCGCACTTCCGCATGGCCGCCACGACGTCCGCATCCTCTTCTCATCTAGCGGATCCCTTTGGATAAACCCCATACAGCAGGGGTCCAAGAAGGGTTCAGGTCTCGAAGGCCGTTCAGAGTCTAGCAAATAAGCCCTGTTATAATAATGATGACTAAATGTTACAATAAGTAGTACTCTCATTATTTTTGGACATGGACCCTGGATTTGGGGACTCTACTGCTCTCCTATATAGGGTTTAACGTATCTACTGTAAAACGTAGGAGAGATTGAACCCAAGACACCAAACAAGAGCTACACTTCAAAGCCCATCCGGCCTGAAACACTAAAACTCTCCAACCACCACGAGGGCCCACACCCCCTAAGACCTCAATCTGACGCCATGTAATTTAGGGTTTAGGGTTTTAGGGTTTAGGGTAGGGAGTTTTTTATCAATAAAGGCATCTGCTAGAGACCCTGTATTGTGGGCGCCCTCACGCAAACCATTCTCCAGAAGGGCCCGCCGCTTTTTAATCCGACTACATGATCTTAGGGGGCCTCCAGAAATAGACCACGGTTTGGCTTTCTGGAGCGGATATTTGATGGGACAAAATGCTTATACGAGGCTTTAAAGGGCTGCTACAACCAATTATTCGCACCTCTACATTCAGCCTTCCCGCCCTTTACAAATCTGTGACGAGTCCTCCTGTCGTATAAGCTTGGCAGCCAACTCAGCTGCAAGCAGCTGCATCCAGACTGGCCTGGTGGAAGGGTTGTCATCAACTAGACCTAGGACCTAAGAGTAACCTAGGAATAACAAGGGAGACCTTTTTTGGTTTAAAGGAGATTACAACGGAACCTAAATCCTAAAAAAGGGAACAAGGGCCTACTCTGGGTCCCAGTCAAGATGCTTGCCAAAAGACCGAGAGAACGTTCTGGGAGGTTTGAGGGTTGACTGGTGTCATAAGGGTTCGGGGGTGTTCCAAAGGTCTAGGGACCATTGATGATACTCTTCGCTGCAGGAAACTCTACGCAAAACAAGAACCTACCATGCTATTTTGACGGCAAGTATGTTTAAAACCTACCACACCCCCCACCCGCCATAACCCCATGGACGACTACAGATTCTAGCGACCTACTAGGATCCTTGCCATATGGAAGAAACTTCCGAATAGGCATGTCAAATATGAGACTCATGTCGTTGAAAGGCATTGGATTTAGAACTCAGAGTTTAGGGATCGGCGAACGTCGCCTTGCATTCCCAAAGGGTCCAAGTATCATTATGGTGTATACTTATAGGGTATTTTGGGGGTCTAAGTATATACCATAATGATACTTGGACCCTTTGGGATTTTGAGTGTAGCTATGCGACCCGAAGCCCAGAAAAGAGAGGGGCAATGGCAGGAAATCCACAACCATTTCTCTGCTTCCCTGCTTCCCGTAGGCACTATGTCCCCTGCTCCTCCGGCTAAATAGATCTTCCAGAAACCTAAGCCACAATTCCGAAACCCCAAGCCAAGCATATCCTGAACCAAATAAAACCTATGGGTTCCTGACTCTAACAACACTACAAAATATCCCGAAACCCTCTTCACGTCATTAAGGCTCGTATATTACAGACTCCCTAGACTAACCCTAAACGGTTCCTTTCAAAAGGAGCCCTTCAAGGACCCTATTTTGATTATCAAGGCGCTATGTTAAACCCATGGTGGCGCCTGGTGGGAATCAGGTGCTTCAGCAGCCCCAAACGTACTCCGTCGTAGGAACGGCTTGCTACGACTTCCAGTGCACGGAGAATCACCTAAGGCTTTGTTCGGATGTTAGACGGGCTGCTGTCGGGGTCTTCTAGGGTTTCGGGTATTGAGGCTTGGGGTATCTTGTAGTTTTAGGATTTAAGGTTAAGGTTTCAGAATGGGGTTTTGGGCAACCGAGAAAAGCTTTTCGTTCAGAGTGTTGGACCCAGACTTTCGGTTCAAGGTCGAGGATTGAGGGCCCAATTGTGTAAGGCTTCGCGATGTTTCGGGTTCACGACTCAGCGAGGTTTAAGTTTCGGGGATGCTCAGGGCTAGGGTGACGCGGACTTCGTGTTCAGGGCTTGCAGGGATGCTTTGGCAAACCCGCAACCAATTCCATGCCCAACGCGACGACCCCCGTTCTTCACTCTGAGATTGGGATTCCTGCAACTGACTTCAACAGTTCGACAGTCTTCTCGGGCTGCCTTGAGCCCCAAATGTAAACAAAGCAAGATGCTCAATGCAGCCAATAACTCATCTAAATGAGAATGACCATCTGAAGGATAAACAGAATGAGAAACATCAAACAGTATCCCGTTCCCAGAGGACTGTTTGTGAGGGGTTCCATTCCCTGAAGTTAAGACAACAAGCTCTTCAGAACTCGAGCAAATTGCTACCTTCCACAAGGCAGTAGGGTTTAGGGTTTAGGATTTCGGGTACACCAAAAGGTAGCTGCAGTTGAGCTTGTCCAACGTGTGCCCACCTGTTAGCATCACACACCCTAGACTCAAAACCCTGAACCTCAAACCCTGAAGCCAACATCTTATGTACTCTGAAGCCCACACAAAACATTGACTCAAATCCAAATTGGGCTTTAGGGTTTAGGCTTTCAAAACATATCGTGCGCTGCCCCGCCTGCTGAGTGGATGGCATCCAATCGCGGCCTTCTTGGAACATGTGTTGCCTCAGGGGCTGATAGTACAATACCCGTATAGTACCATTATAGATCCCTTAAAGGAACCCCTTATCGTATCCTGAACCCTACAAAAGGCTTCCTACCCAGCTACTAAGTGGCAATGTGCCAGCGACCAAGGACTCCGCATCGGCACTCACTGCCACCCGATCGAAATAGGCGAGGCTGACCTTGCAGCTTTTTTTTTAACCCTCGTGTCTTTTCGCCCAAGAGCATCCAGACCACCTTGCAGCTTTTACGGTTTAGGGTTTGCGGGTTTAGGGCTTGTTCTACCCCTTTGTTCAGACTTCACGGCTTGGGGCTTAGGGCCTCAGGTAGAAATGAAGGCATAGGGCAAAGCTGGAAATACAGAATGGCTTAATTAGGGCTTTATGTGACGTCGCGTAAGGACTGTTCGTCAACTCCTCCCAGCAGCTGAGCATCCCCCAGATCTTCTTGCTAGCGTAATATAGGGGCCTTAATAATTAGAATAGGGTTTGGGGATATGTTATACCATAGTTCCAATAAGGAACCCCCCAAAACAGTATTGGAATTATTATTTAGTCCCCTATAGTACGGCTGATGGACAAAATCCTGCATTACCCATTATAAGGAATATACCAGAATTCCCATAGTTTAGGATCCTTAGGGTCATGCAGGATTTTGTCCATCAACAGTACCACATCAGGGTTCTAGTGTAAAGCTCTGGGACATGACGATTTGCAATGCAGGTTCGCTTACTATAGGGGCCTCAAGAAGACTCAAGAACCAGAGAAGAGCCGGAGAAGAGTTTTGGGATGCACCGTGGTACGATTTGATCAGGAATGCCGAAGTCAGAGCAACACTAGTACGAGTCAGTCTACGTTGTGCTGTCAAGACTGAACCCGAAGGAACGGCCTTATGGGATCCATGCCTGCAGTGCTGAGCCGCATAGTCCTCGTGCCGCCAAGTGGCCAATTGTTCAGCGTCTTCGCCCACATTGAGGCCTCCCACTATGCCTTGACTGCCCAAAAGACCGCGAAAGGATTTAATGGAGGATCGCCAGCGCGATCCCGATTGGTATGTAGGCCAGGGATATACTCGTCAGGGTCTACATTCTGTGTACCATGTTGAAATGAAGTTGGAATCTAGCCTCCGTGTTTCAGGCAAGCCGCGACCAAAGGGCACCCTCAACAGCTGAAAAGGCAAAGCTAAGCAGGAAACGAGCCCAAAAACCTAAACTGAAAGTTCCTGGAACCATTGGCAGCCCTAAACCCTAAACCCTAAACCCAAGCAAAGCTGCGCGCCACCACTTCGGGATGGCTGGGATTGAAGTGCATAAGGGCCTCTAAAGCCTCTTGCCGCGGTGCTTCGACTCCTTGCAGCTGGGCAAAACTCGGGCTCCAGGGTTTCAGGGGTTTTAGGGTTTGAGGGTTTAGGGTTTTAGGGGCTTAGGGGTTTAGGGGTTTAGGGTTTAGGGTTGTAGGGTTTAGGGGTTTAGGGTTTGGGGAAACTAGGGGCCTTAATTAACATTTTAGCAGGGTTTGGGGGTTCCAGGGTTTTGGGGTTGCGACGATTCTATCAAGGACCCCTGCTCTAATTATGCCTGCTTTTCCTGGAACCCGACATAACACTTTAAATACCAAAAACCCACGAAGCCCTCGGCAAATGGATCCCTCGGTAATAGGAGGGTAACTTTGTATCTTGGTGTGTACGTCGACGACACAACGTGCTAGAGCTGGAGGTCGTGACGGTTGTTGAAGTACTAGCAGTAGTACTAGTACAGGTACTGGTAGTCGTCATCGGAGTCGTAGTAGTCGTAGTTAGTAGTCGTGTAGTCGTCATTGTAATAGTAGTAGTAGTAGTTGTTGTTGTTGTTGTTGCTGTTGTTGTTGTTGTTGTTGCTGTTGTTGTTGTTGTTGGTTGTTGTTGCTGTCCTCATGAGCTGGGTCTACATGCTGGTTCTTGGCTTCATGAAGTTTCGGCAAAGGAGCCTGGAAAGATCAACGAAGCTGAGCTCAAGATGATCCAGAACCATGCTGCTTCTTCAGCAAACTGAAATTCCTAAGCCTGACCCCACTAATGTGTAGCCCCTACACGACACTCCGAAACCCAAAACCCAAGAAAAGACTCCGGTTGAGAAATCCGGCAAGGCGTTGAGAAGCACAGCAGCACCTGGGCCACAGATAAGAGTGGACGGATGGGCCTAACGTCTTCTGAAAGGGGGATTGCTTTCCGGCCATGAATGGGTATCGTAGATCTTTCATCCTACATGTCTAGGGGCTCCTTTGTAGGTCTTCTTGTCTATAAACGTATGTGTCTATGTATATAAGCACACGGTTATATATATACACACACATACATACACACACATTTATATATATATAATATGTATACATATTGATACATACCTATATAATTACATATATGATTTGTGGACAGTCCAGTAAGGTCGTTTGTTATCTCAAACTACCAAGAATTTTCTTACCTGAACTCCTCTGGCCCATCTTCCTTCGAACGCATCGGGTCCCTCTCTCCTCAAAAACCCCGAAATTAGTGTTCACGTTAACCTACCGAAACCTACGTCTTTGTAGGTGTTTGTTTATAAACCCGAACACCGATTTTTCAGAGACCCTACAAAAAAGAAGGTGTTGGTGGGTTAAGGCAGGGTTTACGGGGTGGGGGGGGTAGGGCACGGAGCATTTTTTGTGTTTGCGTTGTTTCTAAACTGCAAAAAAGAAGCTGTCTCGGCTATCGAGCTGAGGCGAGGCCTCTGGGGTCTACTACGGTACCAACCTCCACGTGGTGTAGCTGGAAGGCTTTAGGTAGAAAGCACTAATGGGTACCTTGGTTTGTGTCGTTCGCATAGCACTGGTGGTGCTTTTATGTTATGGGCTAGTGTCTACCTGCACTGGTGCCTCGTGTGGTATAGGTCGTCATGCGTCCCCTTTCCGAGTCATGAACTCCTTTCAGAAACGCGCCCCATGGGAGAGCAATGGCAACAGAATTGGTCTGACCGTGGCAGATTGCTCCGAGCTGTCTCTGCCTACTGGTGCAGTATGTTCTGAATTGCTCCATGTGCCCGCCGATCAAGTACATGATAGCTCCACATGTGTTTCATTTGTTACATTCGTGAAGTTCCAGGAGATGATGCACATTCGCACTATGAAACCCATGGCATTCATATTGAAGGGCTTCGTCAGGCAGAAAGTGCTGGCGATAGGAATTGAGGAGCCCAGAATCTCTCAGTTGGTACTCACGCTGCGGGACGCTGTGTGTAACAGTGACGAGAGTAGAGCCGTTACAGTTGTGAATGTTGCGTCTGACGAAACGGATTTCTTTTGCAAGACGCATGATGACAGTGCCTTGGAGCTGAGTGATGAAAGCAAGCTTACGGTGTACTTTGAGCTTCGAGAATGCGATGCATCAAAAGCTGATTGGAAATCGTATGGCAGTGTTGCGGCGTTCACTTTGTATGTGGAGGCACTTGTAAAAGCCGCGGGCATCAGAGAGAAGACGGTCTTGAACAGGGTAGTGGAGAAGTCAGGCTACTTCATGCGCAGAGCAATGATTCCGCCTTCTTCCAGAGACACGCTTTACTGCAAGTCCGGTCAGAACTCCGTACAAATTAGGGCCGCGAGACGGCCGTTTGATCCGCCAGAGCCCGGGTTAGAGGTTCTGAAGGTTGATAATGGGGGTGATGACCTTTCGTCTGTTGTGAAGTATGGTGAAACTGTGGCTGGATTCCTCGGGGCTTTTTCCACGCAAGGGGCCTACTATGTCCGAGTTGCGGATGCTCACATCAAGGATGCGCGAAGTCATTGGTACGTGGGTGACACCCGCTTCGACGACGGAAACATCGGAATGAAAGCGGCGAAGCATTTCAGAATCTCTGGTTTCCCATCAGGTGTTAACTTTCCCGACATTCTCAAGGTGACCCGAGCTTTTGGATGGAACGTGATCCCAGTTCGAGTTTTTCATGTGAATGAACTCGCAGTGGCTATTGTGGCTAGTGACGTTGAGCCCGGCCTTTCCAAAGTCCCGACCAGTTTGGGGAATTTGCTCATATCAGATGAAGCACGCAAACCACGCAAGGCTTTTGTATCCCGGCCAGGTGAAAATAGTCAGTGGTCAAGTTGGCCTAACAAAGTTGATGGCAACGTGAGCTCTTCTTCGCAAACTTCGCATCCGACCACGGCGGAGTCGCGAGGATCTTCATTGCCTACTCCCAGACCATCCTTACTCGCAGTTCCATACACTGGCTTGGCTAACCGTGTTCAGGAGCTGGAGCAGCAAATGATGAAAGTTAATAGCCAAATCGGGACCCTCGAGGCCAATCAACAAGAAACCAACTCCCAGATCAAGACTCTCCAAGCCTCTCAGGATGATGGCTTCAAGAACTTGTTGGTTGCAATCCAAGAGCTCAGAAGTAGTTCTGCCGCAGCGAGTTCTCCCATTAAGCCCACTTCGCCACCAAGCAAGGTGCAAAAGAAGTAGCCCCCAGTAGGCCCATTTTCCGATCGCAGTGGTTGACTGACTTCCTTCTCCGCCTCTATGAACTTGGTTTTCGTGTTGTTTTGGGGGCAGTTTACTTTCATGGGCGCATCCCCCTGGGTATTTGTTTGATTGTTGTTTCCGCACATAATCCGCGAGCTTTCAGCAGGTGCCACACGCGCATCGAAAAGCGAAAACTTGCGAGGAGAAGAAGGCTGCGTGCCACTCGATTGTTAGCTTTGTGTTGTGCCATTAACCTGGTTGCTCAAGAAACTCCTCATGCTTCATTTTTGGTCTGGCCTGCGAAGCAGCTCTATCATGGACCGTCAGATTCTTCGTGTGGGAGTGTTCAATCAGGACAGTGGCCTGTAATTCGTAACTTGTCTGCAAGGGATGTGTGTAAACACCTTTGCAGAAACTGGCTTTGTCATATCCATTGTGTGAATCCATGTAGTGGTGACGGCCAGGCAACGGTTAGTTACATGAGAAACACTGATGATTTGCGACTCTGCGCGCTCAATGTTCGTCTTATGTACCAGTGTAGTTTTCATCACGGCTTTATGTGGTTGGTTTTCATGCCTTGCAAAGGCTACAAAGGAGAAGGACCTTTCAAATTAGTTATTTCAAACGTCACATCTTGTGTCAAGCACGTGAACGAGATTATTTCGTTCCAAACGTGGGTTGGGGGTGATTCCTCGTGTGTGCTGATGCAAGAATCCCGAATACCTGCTGCAGAGACGAAGTCTCTTTGCGCAAAATTCCGCAAACACGATTGGAACCTGCATGTAGGACCACAGCCGGAGCTGAAGGCTTTGACCGGTAACGCTTCTGGGTTCAGGCAGTCTACTGGTGGGGTTGCTGCTATTTCCAGGGGCTGTCAGGGTGTTGATATTGCTTTCGGGTCCGGGTTTGCTTCCCTGGCATGTTATTGTCAATGCTTGTGGATTGCAATTGGCGGTGCAGGTGTTTACGTCATCAACTGTTATTTGCCTACAGGCGCAGCAGCGAGCACGCAGCGCGCTGAAATTATGGATGTGTTGTTCACGTTTGCTGCCTCTTTGGGACCAAAACCGGTTGTGGTGTGCGGTGATTTCCAATCCCCACCTTCTGATAACCCCTCTACGGTTATGGCGTTGTTATCGGATGATTGGTTTGATGTATATCATGAACAACAGACAGCATTGGGCAAGACTGTCGAGGCCACATATACCAAAACAGACTGGGAATCAGGTTGCACTGGTAGTGGCAAAACACGGATTGATTACTTTCTTCTAAATAAACATGCCTTGCCTTTGTTTAGGAACGTGTCCGTGTACAGGCATGCTCATCTCCCAAATCATTGTCCATGTATTCTGACACTTGACATCGCACCATTCTCCGCTGAAGTGTTGTGCGCGAAGCCTCATGTTAAATGGAACTTGCCTCCCAAACCTGCGTCTCAGCAGCAGTGGGATGAGCGCGAGGCGTTGTGCTCACAAATCTTGGAATCTTACGTTGGAGAGCTAGCTCAGGCGGCTGAGGATTTAAATGTAGAGCATGTTTGGGATGTCGCGTGTCGAATTGTTACGAGTATGTTAAACCGTATTTCGGACCAGGTCGTCCCACCAACGAGAGGCAGTATTCCAGCGTTTAGAAAAGTTAAGCAGGTTCGTCAGCAGCATTTATCCAAACACGAGCGTATAGGCCAACATGTTTTGAAGTGTTTACACGAACTTCGGAAGAAAGCTGAGCACTGGGATCAAAGTAGAAATTCGCAGTGGGTTTCGCAACTACATGCAACTGTTCGTAATGTATTACGCCTGGGTGCAAGCATGCAGTGTGATTTAGATTTCGATTCGGCCTCTCCCGAAACTGTGTTGTCATCTTGCAATAGATGCGTAGACACGGTTCTGGCTAAGCTTGATTGTGTTGATCGGCAGTCAAAAGTCATTAGGATACAACAGTGGAAACAAAACATGCAACGTGCCGCCCGAGGCGACAAGCGCGCCCTTCACAGGTACTTGAAACAGGAGCGTGTAGGAGCCCCTAAGTTTTTCCGCACAAACGACGGGGGAATCACGGCTGACACAAATCAGATGCTCGAGATGCTCAGTGATCACATGGAATCCATCTATAACCATCATCGCGATAACAACTTTCAGCAGCTTGAACAGGATTTTTATGCTAAATACCAGCATGTTATTGACGGTATTGCTTGCGGTGCTGTAGTTCCTCCAATCGATCATTATGCGTTGTTCAAGGCATTTCAAAAGAAGTCTGATTTGAAAGCTTCAGGGTTAGATGGATGGCAAGTTAAGGAGCTTCAGCAGCTTCCTCCGTGTGGGCGGGTACCTTTCGCTTTTACAATGCGGTTGGCTGAGGCTACTGGTAGTTGGCCGCAGGTCATCAGACTGATTAGTGTTGCCAGTATCTCAAAGGGTGTAGACATGAGTGAGCCCAAGAACGTGCGATGCATTGGTGTGGCTTCCGTGGTGTATTCCCTATGGTCGTCCCTTCGTTATAAGCACTTAATGCAATGGCAGTCTTCCATCTTTCCACCCTGTCTCATAGGAGGGTTGCATGGCAGGAATGCTGAAGAATCAGAGTGGCAGTTGTCCCTTGACTTGCATGACAACACTTCGGAAACGCTGGGTATTTTTCTGGACAGGTTTAAATGCTTCGATTTGGTTATTCCTCAAATCAGTTTGGGAATCGCGCTGAGGCTTGGTTTACCCGTGAATGTTCATAGAGCTGCTTTGGGGTTCTATTCTCAACAGGTCAAGTTTTTCAAACTGGGCACCGCCTTTGGTAGTAGAGTGATGTGTTCCAACTCTGCTGTTCAAGGTTGCAGTCTCAGTATTCTTATGGTGAACTCCATGTATGCTGTGTTCGCTAAGCATGTCGAGGGTATTTGTCCGGCTATCTCGTTCAGGTCTTTTATCGATGATGCGAAGTTTTGGACGGGCGCCGATAACGAAAACCAGTTGAAACATGCCCTTAGCGAAGCTGAGCAGTTTGATAGTGCAGTTGGTCAGGTCATTAATGGCGAAAAAACAGCGGTGTTAGCCAAACGAAAGGCTCGAGCAAAACGCTTTTTGAGGGATGTTGGTCGGCAATACCAATCTAAGAGCAATGTGCGTTCCTTGGGTTTCGCACAAGGGTTTAGTGGTTCCAAAAAACCGGAGGCTATGAATAACAAAGCCCGTAAAACCTGCGAAACTTTAAAGAAGATTGCTACGTTACCCATTCCTGCTAAGCAAAAGCAGTTTCATGTCCATGCAAATGCGCACTCAAAGTGGGTTTACGGATCCGAGGTTCAAGCCCCTTCAGCCGCAAGCATGAGAAGTATTAGAGCAGCAGTGGTTAAATGCATTGTCCCAAAAAGAAACCGCGTGAGATCCCCTTTTCTTACCCTAGCTACGAGGGAGGATCCATTTCTTGACCCTTTCGGGAAATGGGCTCTCCACACGTTTGGTAGGATGCGCAAAATGTCACGAAAAAACCGTTCTCTAGTCATCAAAATCTTGCATCGGGCCAAACCTTTGAAAAACAAGGTGACGCAGACTAGTAACGGCATCGCATCAGTTGTTGCTTTTCTTTGTAAGGAATTGCAGTGGGAAATCCATGACCCAGATAATCTAAAGTTGCAGTTGCCAGACGGCTCTTTGTTTTGCCTCGACTCTGGGAGCAACCAGTTCTTTCAGGAACGTGTTGGGTTTGCTGTGCGTCGATATTTAATTTCCCAAGTGAGGGATAGACATGACTGCCCAATGCAGCCTGAGAACTTGAATGTTGATATCTTTCTCACTCGATTTCTGTTGGATGGCGCCTTTGATAAGGAAGAAACCTTCAAGTTTGTGCAGCCTTTTCTGAATCGGCTTCCGTGTGATTTTAGTCACACGCAAGCTGTTCTTGATCTCCTATTGACAGGGGCAATCTACACAGGCCCTAGGTTAGCGGCAGCAGGGTTGGTTGATACAGATGTTTGTCCTGAATGCGATGTTCGCGAAACTCATCAACATTTGTTTGTTGAGTGCCCCTGTTACTCTGAATCGCGACCAACTCGTGGTAATGAAAGTTTATTATCATGGTCGACCGGAATCATGTTCATGCCAAGCGAAGCTGAACAAGCGCACTCATCAGAAGTCACGTTTCCGGATGTGACAATCACAGTAGAAACTCAAGTTCCAGTTTTTGTTGACGGCAGTGCCTTTCACGAGAAGTGGAAACACCTCCGTACTTCGGCAGCTTCAGTGGTAATCCCAGGTCAACTAGAGCAGGTGACGTTGCTTCCAGGAGATGATCACACGTCGCAAAGAGCAGAGTTATATGCAGTTGTATGGGCTCTCAAGCTCACAACCGGACCGGTTAGTATTGCATCTGATTGCGCTAACGTGGTTAATAGAGCTTGTTCTTTGAAGGCCGGAGGCTATAAGCTCGAGGATGTTGCGACTTTTGATAACCATGACTTGTGGTTTTGTTTCTTGGAAGAAGTTTGGAAACGCGCGGGGGTTTCCATTGACGTGGTCAAAGTTGCTGCTCATCGAAATCTTAGTGATACCACCCAAGCGCCGTTCTTCACTGAGAATAATGCGCGTGCTGACAAACTGGCCCGAGATTTGGCATCGCGAGCCTTCAAAGCTAAAGTACTGGAACTACAGCCTTACATTTCGAGGGCATGCGATATACAGAGTCATCTTGTTGCCACTTTGCAGCTACGCAAGCAGCTTTTTACAGGTGGTTTTAATTATGACTGCGACCCCCAATCATGGATGGGTAGTACTGGTCTTCGACTGTCGGTGGTTTGTGCTTGTCCTCCAGCAGCGCGGGTGCGAGGTAAACGGTCCGTTGGGTGCAATGGAGCTTGTTGTATGTATCGGGTTGGTGTTGCTGAGGAGAGGTTTTGTGCTGCTATCACCCAAGGTTGTGCCCCGCCTGCTAGTGTGCATGCCAATGTGTGGAGAGTTCACCCGTCGTTGAGCGCNTATCACCCAAGGTTGTGCCCCGCCTGCTAGTGTGCATGCCAATGTGTGGAGAGTTCACCCGTCGTTGAGCGCAGCGCTCCAGTGTATAGGGACCAAGTCCCCATACTTAGTGCCCCAAGTTGTCCCGAATATGAAGCTAAGAGGGTGTGCTGTTAGCGACGATGTGTTAGCTTCCCTTACGCGGTTTGTTTGCCAAGACAAATGGCGATGGGGCACTAAACAAACAGCCGACAGATGCA
>BGNK01007169.1:0-17939 GCA_003297005.1 Symbiodinium sp. clade A Y106
GCTAATCCCCAAACCTAATGCACGACCCCAATAGGGCATCCAGGATAGCTCAGGCCTCCAGCCGTTGTGCCGCGATCTGTGTGTTCTTTACTGAATTAGTCTTATCTACTTATACTGTCTATATAGCCGCTAAACCCGAAACCCTACGTCCTCGACCCTAAACCCTACACCCTAAACCGTAAACTCCTGAACCCTAGACCCTGGACCCGCTCCGTAAGAGGACTCCTAGCCTACCTAACGCCGAATCCTGGCGAGCCCTCACCCCAAACCCCTAGCCTACCTAACGCCAACCCTCGGCGAGCCCTCACCCTGAGCCTACCTAACGCCTTTCTTGGTGAGCCCTCAAAACCCTAACCCCGAACCTACCTAACGCCTTTCTTGGCGAGCCCTCAAAACCCTAAAACCTTCCCCTAAACCCTAGCCCCCTCGATACTCCCTCCGCTATCGCCCTTTCTCTGACTCCTACGGGGTCGGCGGCCTGAGCCGGAGGCTCTTAAATCATGAGGAGAGGGAGAGGGCCTCCTGACGTGTCAGGGCCAAGGCTTGGGTTAGGGTTTAGGGTTTAGGGTTGCTTGCGTGCTTGTTTCCCTTTTAAATAGGGTTTTTGAGCTAGAGGTTAGGGGTAGGTACAGACTAGGGTTGAGAGTTTTTGATAACAGGATGGGAGCAGCACGGCAACCGGTTCGGGGCCTGGGTGGGTTCGCCTTTGGCGCAGTATGCCATTTTGGGTTTGCTTTTGTTTGTGATGTGGGGTTTGGGCTAAATATCTATTCCGACACATTTGTTCTTTGCCCTTTGGTGTAGCCAGAACCCACCTCATCAGGAAGCTGGTGAAGACTACGACAACGACAGAGAAGGCAAAGGCGACAACCGCGACGAAACCATGAAACTGGTCGAGTCGGGTATACCTTCATGTACTGTAGTAAGAACATAAATCACTAGAAGAATACATACTAATTAGGTTTAGGATGCATGACAACCTCACGTCCCGAGATGGGCTCAAACAGCGGCACCTCCTGCACCTCTTCCGGACGACGCATAGTGCCAGCGCCGTCAGCAGCACCTTGATCCCGGCAGACATCGAATTCTACATCAAGCTTGGATACCCTCGTTCAGAGCTGCCGCCGTAAGTTTTCGAGATGGCAGTTGCTTGACTGAGGATGAGAGGATTTTCGGGCATCGGATGGGTGTGAACACTTCCCTCGGTGGCGCGGGCTTAATGGCCACATTTTCGGTCACTCAAACCCCGAATCCTGATCCTAGTGGCTATACATCCCGCTAATTCAGTGGGTGATCGCTTGACTTTGGATTGGTATTTGTGGTTTTGGGGCTTTAAGGCTTAGGGCTTCTGTGGCTTTTGTGCTGTAGGGTTGCAGGGGTTTTGCATTATCTGATGAGGCGTATCGGCTCCAGGCTGGATGTGAAGCTTCCAAGCCAAGGGTCTAGGTCTGGGGTTCATGGCCCCACACCCCCGAAAGTAGGGGACCCTAATATATTTAGGGCCCTAAATAGTCGGATCCTTATTATAAGGACCCCAAAGTAAGGTACCCCTAATGTTCGGAAACTCCCAATTATGTACCTTGGAATCAAAACCCCAAAAGCCCTGGACTTGAGGGTGCACTTAAAGCAAAGATCCTCCATGGGCTCCACAGTTCATAGCGTCAGCTGCGACTGGGTTCAGAGTCTAGGCAGAACTCCAAGGCCTCACTCTCCTGGGACAATAAACCCATCAGTGGCACAAGTGATTCGCAAATGCCAGCAACAGTTTAGGGTTTAGGGTTTAGGGGTTACATAAACCCTAAGGCTCCATGTAGCCATATAGTATAGACTTAGGCCTCAAAGTACCTATATAGGAACCCCTTTCAGACCTAAGTGTATACTATATGGGTACATAGAGCCTTAGGGAAATCCATCAGTGGCACAAGTGAAGGCAACTGCCAGCAACAGTTAAGCTCACGGAAGCAGCGCTCAATAGCCCCACTCAATGCTCGAACGGTGGTTGTTTGAGAGCTGCAATCCATCCAGTCCCAAAGCTCCGCAAGACTACACTCCAAATTAGTTGATCCCTGCTCCAGCGGAGACCCTGTAACACCAGAGGTCCCTCAATTTCGCAGAGGTCTCAACCCTTAGCCAGAGCGACTGTGAGATCCAGTCTAGACTGCAAGCCTAGCACAGCATCCGTGAACTCTGCTATAAAGCCTAGAGTCCTCAAGACTCGACCTGTGCAAGCAAAAGTTGTGCGGACCACGAAACCCCACACAACGCTTAGACCAAGCTGCCACGGCCGCGCACCCGATGGCCCAGCCCAGGGCATTCGGAGGGGGCTTGTACCTTGCACACCAAGAGATCTGAGATTGTAGGATTTGGGGCTTGGTCCTTGAGCTTTCAACTTGGAACTAGAAGCAACTGATATCGCTACGAATCGTACAAGTGGCTACATGATGATGTTACTGCGCTAATTATGCTAATTGCGCCTCCTCTTTGGCAAAACCACCATTGGATCATCATGCAGGCCCACCAACACCACCAGCACCGGCACCGGCACCGGCACCGGCACGGGCACGGGCACGGCACCAGCAGCAGCAGCAGCAGCACCAGCGCCCCCACCATAGCACCAGCACCAGCGTCTGCAATGATTGCAATTCTTCCTTGTGCTATTTAAAGCTGCTCATGGCTCCTTTCAATTTCAAACAGGGCACCAGATGAGCCAGAAGCACTAGTGCTGTACAACCGCCAATTGCAAACGGTGCTAGTTCGGAAACCACAAGCTTTTGAAAACAAGGCCGAACCTAGAATTTGGGGACTTAGACAACGCCCGTCTAAAAGCTGACAAGATCTGAAAGCCCTACTCTGTTCCAAGTTGCATTAATATCCGGTGACAAGGTGCTCCTTGCAATCCTTCTGGCACGGATCGGTGGGTGTCAGGAACGACTCCAAACAGCAAGCCTCTGTGGGGCATGTGGACCTCTCTGGCCCAATGGTAGCTTAGGCATGGCTGCTTGCAGTTAGTCTATTGATGACCAGACGACATACATACATATCTGCAGATGTAGACATATATAGATAAAAGATGTCTGTGCTGAGAATGCCATCGCGACGACGACGACAGTAGCTGCTGCTATCGCTATGGCTAGGACCGCTGTTCTTGTCAAAGCACTCGTACTTTGATTCCTGCTACCCTGAACTCTAGTTGTCTGTTCTTAGTTCGATGCCTCTTGATTGCCTTTGGAGCAGTCTGACCCCGCTCCGTGCAGGCACGGCTGCCAGTACTGGCAATCCTGCGCGGAGTTGGGCGGAACTGCTTCGAGTTTAGCTTGAAGGTGCTGTGGTTTATGTTTAGGCTTCCGGCTCTGGGGTATAGGGCATTAGGCATTAGGCTGTGAGGTTTACAGGTGCTGGCAAAACGACGAGATTTCCAAAAGGATTCCTAGATTCGACTCCTTTGCCTTGAATATTTCGTTTTACATTTGTAGCAAAAAAGATGGAGCCAGAACTCGTTGAGTGCTAAGCCCAGCTTCTTGAAGCTTGAACGACATGGCAGCTTGACTACGGGCGCTAGGTCGTAGACTCCAACAGCTCATGTGAGCTCGATCTATCTTGATCTCTTATACCTGACACTTCATGAACAAGATTTCCCAGCAAACCTAACTAAACGTGAAGCACTACATGCGTTCCTCACCCCTAACCGCGAATCTCAAAGCTTAGATCACTGAAACCTGGCCCCGCCCTCACAACCTCAACCCTAAATCCTACCTAACCACCCCCCCTCAAAAAAAAGTAGGTAACATAACAGCCCAACACCTATAAAAAGGCTATCCTTCTACACACGCTTGGGATTTTTGGGGGTCTAGGTCGCGCTTAGAGGCTTTGCTGAGCTCGGGGCTTGGTCGATCCGATACCCAAGAGCCCAAAGCTCACATGCGGCTTAGGGTTTAGGGTTTAGGGTTTGCTGGCTTCGAGTTTGGGGTTTAGGCTTTAAGGTTCAGGTATCCCAAAACCAAGCCAAACTACGAAATGGTGGAAGACTTCGGACAACCTCAAACATCGGGCCCAAATCAGCTCGAGATTTGCATAAGGACTTTTTTCGAACACCCAGAAAATCGTCTCAGAGTCCTCCGCTGTCCGCTGGCAGGGATCTGCCGTCGAAACAGACATGTTACCTTTCGCGGCGTCTCCGTTTATGCTGCGCGCCCACACTGCCTAAACCCTGAGGAGTAGTAGGTTCAGTTCCTAACAGTGTCGTAACTCGATAGGACTCGGGGTTCGGACGTTCAGGATAAAGGAATTGGGTTACTGCAGGCGCAGCATGCCCGAAGCCCACAACCCAAGATTCCACTAACACCACAGCCCCAAGTCCTATGCGGCCGTAAGCTGTGCTCTGCACTACGAGAGACGGTGAAGTACGATCCTCCTGCGATTTGAATCTGGCGCAGTGTCCAGTAAAAAAGCATTAGCCCGGTATCCACCACCGTTGCCTTACCCTTGTGGGTATGCCGGGCATCGAAACTTCAGGGAACCTCAATCCACCCGACCGCCTAATTCCACAGCCCCTATAGCACCTCAAGTCCAGCTCACCCCACCCGATAACGCGAACCTAAGCTTCAGGTTTCTGAACAGCACAGAGTTCCTCTCTAAAGTCCAGGCGGGACTGTAATCGGGAAGAGAAGGGACATCACCCTCAATAACCCAAAAGCTCCGTAGATGCAGCCGTCGAACCCCAAACCGGTGCCTGCTCCATAAGCCCAGCTGCGCCTAGGGGAGCGAAAGTCAACCCTGTATGAATAAGCAAGGAATATACTACATCGAAGATGCTGAAGGTTGCTTACTCTTACCTAGTTCTTAACAAAGCCAAGCCGGTGATTCCTCCTGGTCGGAGGCAGCAGATGCGCTGGCCGTGTTTGGTGCAGTCGAAGCCCTCGCCGTGCGGGCATGGCCTTTGTTGCGGCAGGGTTTGTTGTGAGGCAGGGCCATACTGATAATAGCAAGAATCAGAAGACGACTAATAAGCTCGTTCAGCCTAAAGAATATTTCATGACCAATAATAATTACTATACTAATGAACACTTCAGCATACGGATAGTACTACAACAATAATAGCAATACTAATCATTTTAATACTGGGGGTGAGATCATAATTACTACAAACAGGGGATACCAGGAATGATTATTCTGATGGGTCTGGGGTGCCAAGCTTGGGGTAAGGGTGCAAAGTGTTTCCTAGGTGCCCAAAGTCATGAACTCCCAGACGCGCTGCCCTGAACTCCTCAACCCTAAATGCCTAGACCCTGTCCCCTTAAATCCTAAACCTCAAGTTAAATACTTAAACCCCTAAACCGCTGACCCCTAGACCCCTTTTAAAGCCCTCTTTGCCCCCGGACCCCTAAACTCCATCGCCAGAAACCTTATCCCCCCCAACAGCACATAAGCAAAAATGAGGATAGGGATATCCCATATGGGTAGTTGTCAAAATTAGGGTCCCTTTCTGGGTACCCTAAATAATAGGTGCCGTATTATAATAGGGACCCAAAGAGGGACCCACCCATATAAACACCCTTATAAAGAAGCCCAATAAGGTAGGGATATCACCATAAAATGCTTATGCTTCTGTGCTTTTTGGGTCCCTAAGACCTGACTCCCCAAGTACCAACCCAAGAATTGGTCTTTCGCGGCCCCTTGGATTTACAGAGCGTAAAAAAGCCACTCCTTAATTCTCCATATTATCTAGATGTAGTACAACCTACACCTAGGAACCCTTCAAGGCCTATATATCAAACCTTACAGTATATTTTTTTTAAAACTTACAGTATCGGCCTTAAAGCACCTACATAGCAACCCTTCAAGGTCCATATAGATAATTTTAGCACGTGGAGGGTCGCACTCCACCGCTGTTTGATGGACAGGGGCGATGGTGCTTTTGGATAGCCAGTGGGAGTCTTTCAGCTGCTTGGCCGGTAGACTGATGACTGACAGGCCAGAATGACTAGGTTCCCCAGTAGCCCCTTAATAATAAGGGTGCCCTTTTTCCTACTATTCGGTTTTCATAAGGGAACCCAAAAAGAAAAAGGGTAAAAGGGTACTACTGGGGAACCTAGATGATATCTGCACATGAAATCATACACTTTCGATAACCCGCAAGACCACTTGATTAACATTGAACCCCGATCATGAATACGCCGAATGGACAATCGACGCTCTTGTTGCAAGCACCCTAAACTCGTAAACCTTAAACCCATAAAACTATAAACACTCCTAAACCCCCGAGTTTTACACCCTCTTAATGCCTTAGCCCAGGCGCTGATACAGCGAGCAGTTGCTGCGCTGACACGGTGAGTGCGGATCCGGATCGGCTTTGTGCTTTGTGGAGCCTGCTCGCTCCAAAACGCGCAGGGTTTATGTTACAGACGGTAGAAGGTTCAGATGGATTCAGGGAAGGCAGTTGAGGGTTTAATGCTAGAGTCACAAAAGCAGGGTTAAAAGGTTGAAACTTTAGGCTTCGGAGCCCGAAAGCCTAAATCTTCTACGTAGGGTAAAGCACCGAAGTTTTGAACCCTAGTCCCTGAATCCCGAACCCTAAACCCGGGCCTTCGATGCTACCCTTGTCCCATCTTATAGTGAATACCCCTAGGCCCCAAAGTAGTTCCTCTTGGGGGTTCCTATTCAGAATTCTATAAGGTAATCCCAAAAAGGAACTACTTTGGGGCCCATGGGTACCCTAAGGATCGCCAAATGTACCAAGTCCCCGAATCTCCACAGGGTGAAGACTTGCCGGGCTCTGGAGGTGACAAGGACGAACCCAAAAGGACGAAACCAAAATTCAGGAGTCAAAGGGCTAACATAGGGGATTGTTGATGCGCAAGGGACCCTTCTACCTTGAATCGTCGCAAGCATGTATAGAAGCACAGGTGGAGCCTGAGCTATCGCATGCGGCTGCTGATTGGTGGCTCAAGGGAGGGCTACGAAACNTGTTGATGCGCAAGGGACCCTTCTACCTTGAATCGTCGCAAGCATGTATAGAAGCACAGGTGGAGCCTGAGCTATCGCATGCGGCTGCTGATTGGTGGCTCAAGGGAGGGCTACGAAACGGCCCCTTGAGTCACAACATGTTAAGACATGTCAGTCTATAGCCAGCACAACATTTGTACAACCCAGTGCAGGGCTTTGACATGCTAAGGTGTGAAAAAGGCATTCAATTCGCTTGACGTCCCATGGCCGCCCCGCCTAACCTTGAGGATCGTGTCTTACCCAATGTTGCACCAGTGACTGGAGATCAACAGGGNTTTGACATGCTAAGGTGTGAAAAAGGCATTCAATTCGCTTGACGTCCCATGGCCGCCCCGCCTAACCTTGAGGATCGTGTCTTACCCAATGTTGCACCAGTGACTGGAGATCAACAGGGTATGAGCCCAAGTACCGTGGTCGCAGCTGCCGCAACAGATCTTCCAGGAGCTGGAGAGGATATGACTGGTGGCACAAAGGGTCAAGGAAAAGGTGGGGACACCGTTGAGACTGGTGTGGCAGTGCGTATGATGGCAGTGTCCATGGCTGCAACACCTGGCCAGTCGCCGACTGCTCGAGAAGCTCAGTTTGCCCAGCAAGGGGCCAGCCTAGCAATGATGGGCGACGCGGGACCGGCAGTGGGCCCAGAGGGCTATGGGACTATTCAGAATGTGTCTCAGGCATCGTGAGCCGGGGCAACCTCTATGGAATCCCTCTCCCTTCAGCTCGCCGCAAAGGGCGATAGGGTCACCGGACCGAGGGGACCAAGGACAGGTGTGGCCGCATCAGAGCTCGCAACCTCCACTCTTGTCCAGAGAGCAGCAAGAGCAACTGCAGAGAATGGAGGTGAGAGCCCCCTTGTTGTATGGGCGTGGTGGACGCGCTGAAAGGACGCAAGAGGGCAGCTCAGGGGGTAGCACCTATGAGGCCGTACAAGATGAAGTTCGGAGACAACTGAGAGGAGTTGTTGAACAACTGGAGGCGTCGCGTGTGGAAGCCAACGAGCTGAGGCAGGAAGTGGCGAGACTGCAGGCAACTCAAGGTGTGGCTGCTCGACAAGCGATCGAGGACCAGGCGACGGCCATGGTCCAACCTACGGGGCCGCCCACGACATTGGGGGGGCACCTGCACACGGGAGCTTCTACTCAGAGTACCTCGGGCTTGCATGCAGGAGCTTCTACTCGGAGTACATCGGGCTTGCATGCAGGAACTTCTATGCCGCCAGCTACATCGGGCTTGCATGCAGGAACTTCTATGCCAGCTACATCGGGCTTGCACGCAGGAGCTTCTACCCAGAGTGCCTTGGGCTTGCACGCAGGAGCTTCTACTCAGAGTACCTCGGGCTTGCACGCAGGAACTTCTACTCAGAGTACATCGGGCTTGCATGCAGGAACTTCTATGTCAATTACATCGGGCTTACATGCAGGAACTTCTATGCCCACTACATCGGGCTTGCCAGCGGGAGCTTCTACCTCAGGTACCTTGGGTGTGCAAGCAGGGGCTCCAGTGATTCATTCGGCTACAACAGCAGCTGAGGGAACGCCGGTTGAGGCATCGGCGGATCCTATGGCGAGGCTGCTTGAAGGCCTGGAGAAGGTGATCAAGAAAGGGGCGAAGGGGGCAGAGGAGGTCACTAAGGGTGGCACGGATGTCCCGAAGCTGCCTGAGATCACTGAGAATGCGAGCGTGGACTTCGGAGACTGGTTGCACTGCTTGGAACACTCTATGGGAGACATCAGTAGTGGTAGCAGTGAATGGTGGCAGTCGGTGCAGGATGATGCGAAGATCTTCTATGACGGCTACCAGGCAGCAGATCAGCTTGGGAGGCTGACTATTACCCCGGTGGCTTCAGATGACACCAAGGACGTGAAGTGGTCCAGAGTGGACCGCCGCGCGGCAAGCATGCTGATGGGTGCAGTGCCGGATGAAGTACGGCGAGACCTGATCGCTATGAGGGCAAGAACGACACTGGATATCATGTGCCGCTTGATGGTGTTGTACCGTCCAGGCTCAGCAACTGAGAAGAGTCAGCTGCTGAGAAATCTGGAGAGCCCCGAACCGGCCAACACCCCGGGCGAGGCTCTTGACAAACTTCGCCAATNACTGAGAAGAGTCAGCTGCTGAGAAATCTGGAGAGCCCCGAACCGGCCAACACCCCGGGCGAGGCTCTTGACAAACTTCGCCAATGGCTTCGCTACCAGCAGCGTGCAGCGGACCTTGGCCTCGTGATCCCCGACCCGTCGGTCCTTCTCCGTGGTCTTGACGTGATGGTGAAGAAGCCATTGGGAGATGCCCCCGAAATGTCCTTCAGGTTGAATCTGCTGCGGTACCACATGAAGGTGGACGTCACGCCAACCTTAGACAACGTGAAGGCAATCCACAAGGCCATGTTGGGAGAGTTCGAGCAGCTAGGAGCAAGAAGGATGAAGAAGTTTGAACCCATGGCGACCAAGCTGCGGGCAGTGGATGCTACGACCTCGCCTTCCACTACAACCACAGGTAGGCACTCGGCCGGCAACGGAGGGAGGGCAAAGGGGTCAGATCAAAGGCCATGCAAGTTCTACTTGTCTGATGAGGGGTGCAGGAGGGGGAAGTCGTGCCGCTACGAGCACTCCATGAAGGACATCAGCAAGGCAGAGAGACGAGAGCGTTGCTATGAGTGTGGCGCAAAGGGACACATGTCGAGTGCTTGCCCCACGAGACGGGAGCAGCCTCAACAGAGGGCTATGTCAACCAGTGACTCGCCGCAGTCGTCAACGGGAGGGACACACAACAAGAAGGGGGGAAGGCAGCCGAAGAATGAGGAGCCAGTGGAGCAGGGAGTTTCGGCGGAGACTACGGCTACCACCCCTACCTCAACAGCGGAGCCTCCTGTACAGGGCGTTCCTCTGGAACAGCTCATCGAGGACGCGCAGAGGTTGATGAAGGCCTTTATGGACCAGAAGGCAGGACCTACAGTGAAGGTTTTGCGAGTGGATGGCGAATCGAGCCGCGTACTGGAAGACTCACCCAGCCTCAAGGAGCTGCTCAAGGAACCAGAAGAGTGGGGTCGGCTTTGTCAGATGGGCCTACTCGACTCTGGAGCCACACACCCCTTGCGACCCAGGACCAGTGAGGATCAGGCAGCGGGTCTTGGTCCTGTCAATGTTACTTTGGCAGGGGAGAACAAGGTCCAGATGGACCAAACGAGGGCCGGCACAATCCTGGGCGGCAAGGACACTCAACCTATTGTGCCCTTGGGAACCCTGGTCAAGGCTTTGGGCTACGAGTTCGCTTGGGATCGAAAGGGCTGTCGGCTGCGTCACCCTACAAAGAAGGAGATCAAGGTCTTCACGCGATCTACGTGTCCAGAAATCCTTCAGTGCGATGCGCTGAGGTTGATTGCGAAGCTCAAGGAGACGATGCAGTCATTGTCGCAATTGAGGGCCTCGGTTATGGTGGCCAAGGAGCGTGGGGAGCGGTCATGGACGGAGACCACCACGGAGTACATGAAGAGTGGAGCCCGAGAGGATGGGTTGAAGGCGGTGTTGGCCGCCCCGTTCATGCACCAAGTGCCTATGGACGTCCAGCTGGCTGTGGTGACGGACCTTCCCAAGGATGATGAGGAGGCCTGGCAGTGGTTCAAGCAGTCGCCGTTGAACCGAGTCCGAAGGAGACAACTTTGGCAGGCACCAGAGTGGACTGTCCACTTGTTCTCGGGAGAGGGAGTTCGTAACGATCCTCTACGTGATCTGCCCGGACTGATTGAGGTTGATGTGCGAAAGGGCTGGGACCTCAACAACGACAAGATCTATGGTGTTCTTCTTTGGGCAGCTCGTTCAGGCCGTATCAAGCACGTGATCGGTGGCCCTCCGGCTGCAACCTTTATGCCTTTTCGGTATAGGGGTGTCTCGAAGGGGCCGCAACCGGTTCGATCTACGCTGCACCCATGGGGCATGCCAGAAGGTTTGGGGCACGATGACCGGGCAAGGGTCAAGAACGAGAATGTCATGCTCTTCAAGATGGTGTGGCTGTGGGCCTTTGCAGAGGCAGCAACGCCCAAGGAAGACGGAGCATGGCACCAGGTGGGTTTTTGCCTTGAGTATCCAGAGGACCCGCAAGGCTACTTGCCGGAGGGCGAGATGAGGGATAATTGTGTGTCGCCTTGGAGGACGGAGTTCATGAAGTTGTTTCTTCAGGAGACCAAGATGACCAAGTACCAGTTCGAGCAGGGCGCCTTGGGGCACATGATGAGGAGACCTACATGCTGTGCAAGTAACTTGAGTCTGGGAATTCATGGTCTGAGGGACTCAAGAACCTTTGTGGACTCAGAGGATGCCGGAGGGGACCAGACGATCTGGCCNTGCTGTGCAAGTAACTTGAGTCTGGGAATTCATGGTCTGAGGGACTCAAGAACCTTTGTGGACTCAGAGGATGCCGGAGGGGACCAGACGATCTGGCCGCATGGCTTCCGACTCACACTTGTAGACGCCATTCATGTGTGGAAGACACGGGCTCGAGAGCCGAGGGCGCAGAAAGCGATGACCAAGGCCGACATTGAGGAGTGGAAGGCTCACATTGAACGGGGTCATTGGCCTTACCGTCGTGACTGTGCAGTCTGCTTAGCAGCAGCAGGAACTGCCAGGCCTGCACGCCGTGTTCTTCATCGGGACGCGTATGTGCTCAGTTTGGATATTGCAGGCCCCTTTGCGGAGGTGGGAAGGGATGAAGTACGGGGGGCACGCTACAGGTTTGTCCTCGCGGCTACGTATTCCTTTCCAAAGGTGAGGGAGACACCAGTGGACGCTCCCATTCCCGATGAGGAGGAGGCGGAGCAGTTCCTTGTTGAGGAGGAGCCTATACCTGGAGATGGGGAAGATGGACCTGAGGATCCTGGACTTGATGCTCAAGAGGAGGACTGGAGGAAGATCGCGGACCTCAATACTGCAAACGTTGAAGTTCAGTGTTCCACTTGAGAGACACCGTGGAAAGGAGGTGTTGGAAGCACTCCAGGACATCTATGTCAAGCTGCGGTCACTGGGTTTGCCATTGAACAGGGTGCACNGTTCCACTTGAGAGACACCGTGGAAAGGAGGTGTTGGAAGCACTCCAGGACATCTATGTCAAGCTGCGGTCACTGGGTTTGCCATTGAACAGGGTGCACAGCGACAGGGGAAGGGAATTTCGAGTGAAGCCCCTGCGAAAATGGTGCAAGGAGAGGGATATCTATCAGACCTTCACCGAGGGAGTCACTCCAACCCAGAATGCGGCCGCAGAAAGCCATGTGAAGTGGTTGAAAGCCCGGGCTCGGATGCTCATCACCGCAAGTGGTCTGGAAAAGGAGTTGTGGCCGTGTGCCATGAAGCATGCATGTCATCTACACAATGCGCGGCAGCTTGACAACAAGCTCCCGACGGTCAGGTTTGGTGGCGTGGTGTGGGTGAAGTCAAAGAAGGACCGTGGACCTTTTGACCCAAGGTGGGAGCGAGGTACCTATGTGGGACCAGCGGATGATGTACGAGAAGGTCATGTGATCAGACTGGACGATGGTTTGTGGTTGAGGACGCTTCACATGAGGACAGTGCGTGACGATGAGATTGAAGAGGACGAGGACAGTGAGGAGCACGTTGTGGACCTCATTGAACCTGAACGGCGTCTACGGGGAAAGACCAGGCTGACGGATCCAGAGATGAGAGCTCTCACGGTGGAATCCAGGAAAGACCTGGTGGAAAGACTCTTGGCATCCGATATATGGGATTCGTCAGAAGCTCGAGTAGAAAGACCACAACTTCGTGATGGTGAGGTGTGGGACCAGGCTGCCTATGTGAGTTTGGGGGCCTACCAGCATGGCGGGATCACGAGCATCACAAGAGCAACCGAGAAGTTCACTGCAGAGGCTCAGCTGGCGTCTCGCTTGTTGGCCATTGATCACCCGGGAAGGATGTTTACTTCAGTGGTCTTGATGAAGAATGCCGTGATGCCCGTGCACAAGGACTCCTACAACGACAAGCAGACACTTAATCTGGTGTCTCCACTGAAGGTGTCAAGGGGAAGTACCATATGGCAGGAGATGAGACCGGGCGATGAGTTCCATGGGAGCTACAAGTCGATGATGATTAAGGACAAGGAGGTCCCAGGACAACTGTTCAGTGTGGAGCGCCCAGCTACGATCAGGCCAGACCGTCTACATGCTCCTCTTCGTGGTGAACCCGGCGACAGAGTGGTGGTTGTGGGCTACACGGTGAGCAAGTGGGAGAAGCTTCTAGATCATCAATGGGAGGACTTGGAGGTGCTTGGTTTCCAGCTTCCTGACCGGAAGCCCCGGTTTCTTATGTTGAGAAGTGGACGTGAGGGTCCAAGCACTACGGGGGCCCCACCTGACTCGGCAGGTGCTTCGACGGTGGTACCTCCATCTGGAAGTACGGCTGTTTCAGGAAGGGTCTTTTTGGGCCCAGGGTCGTCGACCGAGTCAGGTTCAACACTACAGAGGCCAGGGTCGCGAGAACGTATGGAAGTCAGTTGAGTGAGACTACGGTGTCCTCAGGTCCCAGAAGCAGAGCCGAGTATCTTCCGGAGATGGGCGGTGAAAGGCTCGACGCACTTGTTGTTCCAGGAGGTCGTGTGGAGTTAAGGCTGAGATGGGCCATTCGCTATGTACCGACAGAGCCGGAGGCGGAAGAGGTCTTGATGACGTCCAACCCTATCCTCCCTTTGGGGCACGATGAGGAGCAGAGATTGCGTAGCAGAGCTACATGGTTGTCCGAGTTCGTGGAGGAAGAAAGAGAAATCCGGGCTCGCCAAGCAGAGCGGGGCGAGTATCCTACGCAGCGGGAAAGACAAGTGTTCTACCGGTTGGATGAGGCTTTGGACTACATCAATGAGTTGCAGGCGACAAGTCATCAAGCCAGACAAGCTCAGGGAGTTAGCTTGATGAGGATGGCGGTCACCCCTTCAACCAGTGAGAACGTGGAGGAGATCTTGTCAGGCCTTACGAAGCCGTTGGAAGTGGTGCACAATGTGGAGTTACAAGAGGTGAAAAGAAATCTTCAGCGGTGGATTCCAAGTTTGGAGAAGGAGATGGAGACGTTGACTAAGTCGGGAACCCTCATACCCATTCCGCTCCCGATGGCCAAGGAGAAAGCAGCAGCAGGGGAAATTGTCTTGGTGCCCGCGAAGACCGTACACACAGCAAAGCCTCCAGGACAAGATGAGGGACTTTACAAGCGTAGGTCCCGCATTGTGATATGTGGAAACTTCATTGGAGGTGGCGATGTGGATGTGTATACAGCCGCGGCCAGTGCGGAGAGTGTGAGGTGTGCCCTCACCGTGGGGGCAAAAAAGGGCTGGTGTGGAGCGGTGACCGATGTCAACAGCGCCTTCACTCTCACACCCATGACGGAGTCGACAGTGAAGTACGCCATCACAATTCCCAAGGTTGTGGTGGATGCAGGTTGTGCGCCAACAAACACGGCGTACATGGTGGACCGAGTACTATATGGGCTTCGTGAGGCACCCAGACTGTGGGGGAGTTACCGCGACCGGAGGGTCACGAGGGCTCGCTTCAAGGTTGGGAACAAGCTATGCATGTTCATCCAGATGGAGACAGACCCTTCGGTGTGGAGGGTGGTGGAAGTTGGTAAGGAGTCCAACACAGTGGCCCTGATGGTGATCTACGTGGACGATGTGATGATGTTGGGCCCCATGGAGTATGTGGAGGCTATGTACCAGTGGCTCACAGTGGGGTCTGAAGACGACAAGGGATGGAAGTGCTCGCCTTTGGAGTGGTTGGGAAAGGAGCCTGTGCGGTACTTGGGAATGGATGTTCGACGGAAGGAGGCGGAAAACCTGGTGAGCTACCACATTTCCCAGGGGAGTTATGTCACTGAGCTCTTGAAGGCGTACCGGCAGGAAGCGTCCAGGCCATCCCATGTTCCGGCTACAAAGGACGTTATGCCCTTCAATGAGGAGAGCGTCGCGCTTTCAGAACCCAGTGAGGAGAGGGTGCGGGAAGCGCAGAAGATGGCAGGTGAGCTGCTATGGCTGGTTACGCGCACTCGACCTGATGTGGGTTACTCAACGGCTCACGTTTGTGCTGCTGCGACGAGGAATCCAGAGGGAGCCATCAGGCTGGCCAAGTTGACTATGAGGTACCTGGCGGCTACTCCAGACCTGGGACTACGCTACGATGGTGGTGGAGACCCGGTTGTGGCGTATTCGGATGCCAGCTTTGCCCCTCAAGGTGATAGAAGCTTTGGTTGCGTCACGACAGCGACGTACGGTGGCTTCACAGCATGGAGAATGACCAAGCAACCTACGGTTGTTCTATCCGCAGCGGAAGCTGAGCTGGTGGAGTTGCTCAATGCAAGACAACAAGCAGCTGGCCTACAAGCTTGGCTTGAAGAAGTTGTCCCAGATGAACGGGGAACGCCTACACTCTTGTGTGTGGACAACACGGCAGCGGGGGGACTTGCGACTACCAGCCCGGGATCATGGAAAACCAGGCACCTCAAGGTGAAGGCAAGTCACTTGCGCCTGGAGACTAGTGAAGGAAGGATCCAAGTTGTTCACACCCCGGGCGAAAGACAAGTGGCAGATATGGGGACAAAGCCTGTGCCAGGTCCTCGACTTCAAGTCTTGCGTAGGTTGTGGNGGGACAAAGCCTGTGCCAGGTCCTCGACTTCAAGTCTTGCGGAGGTTGTGGGGAATGTGCACGGCCGAGGAGTTTGACAAGGACGAACATGAGGTGATTGTGGCGAGCCTGAGTGGCCCAGACTACTATGATCTCGTGAGAATGTTCGTTTGGCTTATGCTGGTCTCAAGGATCCCTAAGGGCGAAGCGGCCGAGTACTACAACAAGAAGCCTCTGGAGTATGACGGCAGCTTTGAGTTTTACGGGCTCATGTTAATCGCGGGCATTGCGCTATTGGGAGTCTGGGAGCTACTAAAGTGGGTCATGCAGAAGATCTTAGGTGAGGATCCGGGTGCAGTGGCGCGGGCCAAGAGGCTCCTGAGGATTCGCAATCAGGCCTCGAAGGCGCTGCAGGAAGAGTTGGCTTCTATGAGCTCGAGCTCTTCGGATCCGATCTGTGTGGACAAGGGAACGAGGCTGGAACCAGGTATGTCAACAACTCGCTTGGCCAGCCAGGCGACTGGATCAGATGATGTGGCGGTCGCTCCGGCGCAACCGCCTACTACGACTAACATCTCTGCGAGATCCACGTTAAGACACGAAGACGACCCAGACCTTCGGGAGGCCATGATGATGGCCAGAAATGGCGACTATCGCAGGTTGAGAACCGCGTTTGTGATGTCCGAGCATGGAGATAGACTGCACTTGGTGGAGGGGTGCCATGGCCTACGTCATGCCAATCGGGCACAGCTCAGACGTTTGCAGCTGTGCTATTTCTGCGATGGTCATTACCCTCTGTCTTACCGTGTGACGGAGGGTCGTACTATCCCTGAGGGTTAAGCGCATCATGTGGACATTTGGTCCAGAGTCACTTCACCAAATGAGGAGGAGTGTTGATGCGCAAGGGACCCTTCTACCTTGAATCGTCGCAAGCATGTATAGAAGCACAGGTGGAGCCTGAGCTATCGCATGCGGCTGCTGATTGGTGGCTCAAGGGAGGGCTACGAAACNTTTGACATGCTAAGGTGTGAAAAAGGCATTCAATTCGCTTGACGTCCCATGGCCGCCCCGCCTAACCTTGAGGATCGTGTCTTACCCAATGTTGCACCAGTGACTGGAGATCAACAGGGATCTATAAGGGTTCCCTTTAAAAGGGGTCTATATAAGGGCTACTATAGGGGATCTATAAGGGTACTAGAATATAGGGGCCTTAATGGTTAGAAGAGGGTTTTGGGGCCCATTATACTACAAATATAATGAGGAACCCCCAAAATATAGTATTGGCAATAGTTAAGGCCCCTATAGTACACACAAATGTATCAGGTCTACTGGGGACGGCAAGGCGTTAACTAGCACTCCGCAGTCTCACGACCCCAAACCCGCAAAGCTCTCAACGCTAAACCCTTGAAGCTCTATAAACTCTAAACCCCTAAACCTTCCAAACCTGTGGACCCAAGCTCCGGCACACGCTGGCCTTCTGCCCAAAGACCTAAGCTGCTGAACAACAGCTGAGGGCTGAGCAACAAGGCTAACCTTGTTAACTATGGTAAGACTATACAAGGTTACAAAAGCGAAGAGATTAACGTCATCTACTCATCTACCAAGATAGAACTAGAAAGCTGAGGAGTTGTGAGAGTCGCCTCGGGTCGTAGTCCCCCAACAACGTCCGCAACGATCACCAGTTTGGGGGTATAGGGCTTAAATTCCAGTTTCTATCGGGATTTAAAGGCTCAGCATTTCCCTGGGTCTCCTGCCAAGCCAGAACGAATAGTTTCCAGTTCCAGGGCATGACATGTGTGTTCGGGAGGCCACTGAGCTCCAAGGTATGATCTCTATGCTTTTGCATTGCTTTGGTCCCCAACTTCCCCTGATTTCAACCAAGACCCCACAGCCATAGGCACGGTAAACTGAGGATCAACTCGCTAGACGGCTTGCGAAGGCTCGTGCCGAGGGCTTTAACTAGAGCCATAAAGCTAGGCTTTGCCAACCCGTCCCCCCAATAGTCTCAAAATGGCGCTTCACGCTGAGCTCTAGAATTCGTGGGCAAGGCAATTTTTTCGGACCAACCTTACTGGAATTCGTGGGCAAAGCAATTTCGGACCAACCTTAATGGAATTCGTGGGCAAGGCAATTTCGGACCAACCTTAATGGGATTCGTGGGCAAGGCAATTGCAATTTCGGACCAACCTTAATGGAATTCGTGAGCAAGGCAATTTGGACCAACCTTAATGGAATTCGTGGGCAAGGCAATTTCGGACCAACCTTAATGGAATTCGTGGGCAAGGCAATTTGGACCAACCTTAATGGAATTCGTGGGCAAGGCAATTTCGGACCA
>BGNK01007170.1:0-18661 GCA_003297005.1 Symbiodinium sp. clade A Y106
AGACAGGGTGGCCTTGGGGTGGGGCTTTAGCTTCCGCGCGACGCGCCGTGGACGACCCCCTTGGGTCGAGGCGCGGCGCTTCAGTTGGCAAGCCCCTAAACCCTAAACCCCTAAACCCTTAAACCCTAAACCCCTAAACCCTAAACCCCAAAACCCCTATAAACCCTTAAACCCGGCTCGCGAACAAGCCTCTCCGGCATGGTGCTCCTGCTTCATCCCGGCCTGCCACAATCGCAACATATAACATCACAATGTAATTTTATCCGGCCTTCTTTGCCTCTGTACCATAGCCATCCCATGGAACCTGCCACAATCCCAAGACAACGATGCATGTGCTCAGGAACAAGCCTTTGCCTGTTGATCGCTTTCGGCTTGTGTCAGCTCCTGCCATAACCCACATATAGTAACCACTTTTGGGCTCACACAAGCACAAGCCTTCCTCGCCTGAGCAATCATCTGATGTGCAGCCTGCCACAATCAAACGGTTTGGTGAATTCGGGCTATGATCGCGAAGCTTCCTGTCACATGTGTGCGAACATGGTGCGATTCAGGGCTTGGTTGTGAATACTGTGTGTAGCCTAGGATCGCAGGATTGGGGTTTCAGCTCGTAGCATGGGTATCGCAACAAGCCTCGGGTCGTCTCGCCATCGGCGCTTTCGATGAAGACGAAGCCGCCTCCCCACAAACACACCCCCACCAACACACCCAATCTCTCCCATTCTCGCTCCCTCTCTTTCTCTACACAAACACACACACACTGTGACACTGAGGCATCGAGAAACTCCCGAAGGCCTGCCGAAGCCGACTCATCCGTGGCACAGCCAGCTCAGTCATCAAAGCCCGGCTCGAGACCCCAGGCAGAAACTTACCATTCAAAGCCAGCACCAGTCTCGAAGCCTCCTCCTCAGAGCTGCATGTCAAAAAGACAATGCAAGAGCTGGTGCTTTGCAGCGACTGGCCAGACCTCACCATCTGCACGTCCAGCACATAAAATCCCAGCCGTGCCACAGCTTCTCGCACAGCACTTCCAGAGACACCAAACATCACATTTCGCACGAAAACCCGATCGCGAGTCACGGCAGCCATCTCTCACGGGAAACAGAGGTCTTAGTTTGAAAGTTTAAAGGTCCTTCCACCTGCCAGAATCTGTGGGTTGTGAGGGTTTTAAGGATTGTGTAAGGGCTTTGAGGGTTTAGGGTTGATGTTGGGTTGGGAGGGTTTTAAGGATTGTTTAAGGGCTTTGAGGGTTTAGGATTTATGTTTTGAGGGTTTAGGGTTTATGTTTTGCAAAGGAGCGAAGGCCTAAATTGGCAAGTTCATACAGTTTCTACATGGGGTTCAAGTTCTTGAAGAAAAAAGGTCCTGCATGAGCCCTAAGGTTTGCTGACCTGCTCAATCGCACACGTGTCTTGAACCTGAGCGAACAGCACATTCCAGAGTTTGCTTGTGCACGGCATACACATGCAGATACGACTCTTCCTGGACATGCACACACACACACAACTGCACATGCAAACAAATCTTGTCGTTCTGACTTTCCCCACAGCACGACCGAGGGTTCGAGGATTCAGAATGGCCCCGGGCCCTCTGGTGTGACAGATCGATATGCGAAAAGGCACTACAGATGTTAAAAGTGTACCGGGAACAGAGATTGGACGGTCGTCTGCCGTCACAGAGCCAACCCATATGAGACTGACCAGTACAGTCACATGAAAACGACACCCACACAAAACTTTTCAGCTCCAATACACAGCGACTCCCTTCACGACTGCTTTTTGTAGTCCTGCTCGAACTGCAAGGAAGCTTTTGCCGAAGCTTTCTGGCCCAGAGCCTTCGCTTCCTCAGCCGGAATACCCTCTGAGATAGCCTTGGTTCTCGCAGCATGGTAGGCTCGGCTGGTCAACCGCTTTCGCAAGGTCACCAAATCAATCTCGTGATCGGGCAGGGGCAAGGGTCGCTTGTTGTTGTTCTGCTGCACAGCCTTCTCACCGGAAACCTGGGTCCATCCTTGCTCGCCTTGGCCTGGGGCTGGGACTGGGCCTCCTGCTCAGCCGGCTGCTGGGACTGCTGGGAGGACTGAGTGGACGGCTGCTTCTGCTTGGGCATTTTTTTTGAAACAGCCTGCTTCGGAGCCTGCTTGGTCTCAGCTTTCTTGCTTGCAGCCGCAGCCTTGGACTTAGCTTGGGCTTTCGCCTTCGGCTTGGGGGGGGGCTTTTTGATCTCCACCGGCTGGCGCTTTTGAACACCCTCCAAGAGCTCAATCTCGCATTCGTCCAAGGTGGCCCAAGAAATGGTCCTTCTTGGCCTGCTTCACCGGGAACACTTCACCTTCAGCAGGGGCTTCACGGGGGAACACTTCACCTTCAGCAGGGAAGCTACGGAGGCCACCTCCGGAACAGGCTCTTCTGCGAGCACTTCTGCAAAGATCCGAGCCGGGTCGACCGATCCAACCGACGGCGACGAGATCACCTCAGAGCTCGACAGGGCTCTGGCAGGAGGTCCCTTGTAGGGCACAATTGCCGTCGATGTCTCCGCCTCTGATGGAGGGTCCGGCACAACTGCACCCATCGATCCGATGAGAAGATCCAAGGCTTCCTGTTGGCCCGAGTCCGCTTTCCTGTAGCAGCGAGTTCTCGAGATTTCGCAAGCCTTCAATGCTCTCACATGCGACAGGCTCATACGAACCCAGTCGTCCAGGGCATCGCAAAAGTCACTCTCGGATTTCTTGGTGGCGTTCAAACCAAGCTTCTTGTCAACGGCGGCGATCGCAGCTTTGTGCTTTTTGCCCGGCAGAACTCCGTTTTGGGCGACTTTGAACTAGATCTTGGAAAGGTACTTCGGGCAGGGAGCCGATTTCCAGTGGTAATTCCCCGGTGGCTTCAAGAACTCAAACATGTTCGGCTGCTTACCATCAGGAAACGTGCCGATGAAGTCTTCCAAGACCTGCTCAAGGTCTGAGACCCCTATGGCGGGATCCGCCACCACTCTGACCTTAACCGCCGCAGCGGCCATCTCGCCGGACTGTGAAACAGCGAAGGGGGAGCTATGCACAGAACTGTGCACTAGGAGAGCCACTCCTTCTGCCAAAAATGCAAACACAAGAACGATGGAGACACAACAACGAATTCCTCAAACTGTGGCACAGCTGTTCGACATGTCTCAGAAAACACATACACACACACACACTTCACACTTCACAGAAAAAGGTATACTTCCCTTGTGCACACACACACTTGTGAGAAGAGCTGGGGCAATCAAGCGAGCCGGGATTGCAGGGGCTGCACTTGTCGTCGTAGATTTGGCTCGACCGCAGTCTCTCCAGGTCCTCTCCAGGTGTATTCTGGTCTCTCCAGGTCCTCTCCAGGTGTATTCTCTCCAGGTGTCTTCTCTCTAAAGGTGTTCTTTCTGGGTGTCTTCTCTCCGTTCTCTCCTGGTGTCTAGTGTGCTCTGTCCAGGTATCTTCTCTCTCTCTCTCTCGCTCTCGGTAGGTGCTCTCCTGGTGTCAAATACTGCATTCTTTCCACGAGTCTGACCCTAATTCTCCCTCTTTCCCTCTTTTTCTTTCCCAAAACACTTCCTCTCTCACTCTCTATATTTCTCGGGACGACGACGACCACAACAACAACACAACAACTATACTAGTACTAGTATACTAGTACTAGTACCAGTACCAGTACCAGTACCAGTACTAGTACTAGTACTAGTACTGTACTAGTACTATACTATACTAGTACTACTATACTAGTACTACTATACTAGTACTACTATACTAGTAGTAGTAGTAGTAGTACTACTACTACTACTACTCTGCTACTATACTACTACTACTGCTACTACTACTACTACTACAACTAAACCTACTCTACTATACTACTATACTACTACAACCACATTTGCTACTACTACTACTACTACCACCACGACCACCACAACCACCACCACGACGACTACTACTACTACTCCTGCTCCTGCTCCTGCTCCTACTCCTGCTCCTGCTCCTGCTGCTGCTGCTGCTGCTCCTACTGCTACTATACCACTACATCTACATATATTATACCTGCTATGCTGCCACCACCGCCGCAACGACAAGCTAGACACGGGAGACTAGACAGACAACAACCCACAACCCTATGTACTCGCACTTGCTTCGAAGACTAAGACTCGGTTCCGAAATCCAACACATTTGGTCGCCCCGTTTTGTCTTGTCAGTTGGCACAACCGCTGCGACCTTGTTGTTTGTCTTAGTTGTGAAAACAGCAACGTTTCCAGTGCTTAAAATATGTCGTTCTGTCTATGACTATACATTATGTATGTACACACAAGATAGGACAGTTGATGTGCAACTATAAATATGGACACGCAATTTGGTTTAAAAAAGGAAGAATTGCAATTGGCAGTTTGCACAAAACTGCCAGGCAGTTTGTTGGCAGTTTGTTGGTAGTTGGCTCCTTGGACAATTTGCCGAAAACGACAAATCTTGCCGGATTCGGGAACCTGCCTCTGTCAACAATCTATCTATTCCTAAGTTACGGCAACATGGTCCCCGCACCAAATGGCGCACAAATTGTTTCCCTAAATAGATAGATTGCGAGTTCCCGAAATCGTGAGATCGTGACTATGATTTCTCAAGAAAAATTTGATTACACGAGTTGACGAAATCATGGAAATATATCTATTCCCATAACTTATATCTTCTCCACGATTTTGTCTAACCGGGTCTATTGGGCACAGGCTTAGCAACAGACGTGTGCCGTGTGGGTGTGCTGGGCGACTGCAGGGCAGCAGGAGATTGCTGCGCAGATTCTTTCAGTGCATCTGCCGGCTTCCTGGTGCTCCACACCCAAGCACCTTTGCAGTTCCAGGCTCTGTGCGCGGCAGGTTTCGCATCGCAGCGCAAGATGTGGTAGCCACTGGAGACTACTGGCACTCCGGTGTGCTTCCCGGTGCAGCCACGTATGCCACAAGCTTGCTCGAACTGTTCCATTACACCACCAAATGCCATGGCTTCGCAAGCTCAAAAAACTATATTTTATGCACAAGCGGCACATGGGATTCGGCACATCACAAGTTAGTTCGCATCGAAATCACGTGGAATCGGAAGGCTGTGACTCAGCTAGCTTTGTTCTTGCCACAATATTCAACGACCACATCCTTGAACCCAATAGCAACGTTCAAGTCTTTTTGGTGCCTCAACCGTTAGGTTTCTGCAGTTTCAAGTGAAGTTCACCTGCGCCTTTCAAGTAAGAAGAAGCTTATTCAATGGCAAGCAACGCCGGCTGTCCTTGAAGCCACAAGAAGACGCTGAAGTCGTTGAAACCAATGCTGGAGCTGACACCATGGACCTGAAACCTATTGCCAGATCCTGGAGCTTCGAAGATCGTATGGGTCGTTCAAGGGCCGTGAGGGCAACAAAAGGCCTGAATACTTGCAATAGTGGTCTAATGGTTGTTCCAAGATGTTTTTTTTCAAGAGCCTGCTGGCTGGAGGCCCGTGGCTGGAGGTAGGTGGCTGGAGGCAGGTGGCTGGAGGCAAGTGGCTGGAGGAGGGAGGCTGGAGGCAGGTGGGTGGCTGGAGGCTGGAGGCAGGTGGCTGGAGGTGGCTGGCGTGGCTGTGGGTCTGGCTGTGGCTGGTCTGGTGGGTTTCGGTATTGCGTATCGCTACCGAACCGAACCGAAACTCCGCAATACTGGCAATACATCTACCGCTAAATACCGCATACGTATCGGTATCGACCGAACCGCCCGATTACAACCATGAACAAGAGCCGTCAGAATGCACACGCATGCCGACGAAATGAGGTGCTCGGTAGAGAAGGACTTTCCGGGCGCAATGTTGTTGTTCAGGTCAGGCATAGGGTCGACGGTGTGCCTCAGGGCCTCAGTCACGCACATGACTTGTAAAGGGCCTGAAGCACAAACACCTGCACATATTTTGACGTCTATACTGCTACAAGTTCGTACATCAATGTTCGTCTTAAGTTGTTTACGAGTTGTTCCAGTGGCGCCAGCATCTTTCTGCCGTCTTTTAGCACATAGAATGGACCGTCTTGGCTGTATGGCACCTTGAACCCAAGCGCACGCAGGGCGTCCACCAAGCAGTTGTCGCGATAGTAACGCATGCCTCAGACATGCGAAGGCATGCAGAGCACGAGCACTGATGACAGACACGTGTTGTGCTCGGACATTACACTAAACCCGTACTAAGTTGCTTGTGCCGGACGTCCGCAACGTAGAGCTTCTAGTTTTGGCCGACTTTGGCACAGGCGGTGCCTCCTGTAGCAGCAACTCCCACATAAGCATCTGGTGCCTTTCGATGCTTCGGTCAGGAATGTCGAGAGCCGTGTCCGAACATGATTGTAGATACTACCCGGTACTACCCACACTCGGTTCTCTTGCCTGCTCATGGGCGGTCGCCTCGCCAAAGCAATAGTACTTGGCCTGCACGTCCTGAACAGCAGCCACACAAAGCCAGACCCAGAACAGCATAGCTGCCGATGCTTCCGTCATGTATTTTTGTGACAAACAGAGTGTACCTGCCGAGTTTCTGCAGAAAAGTGTTGTTGCTCAACGGCAATGGAAGGCCAAGCCAGGTCACCACGACAAAAACTGTATCCCTGCAACCGTTTACTCGGTCGCACCCACCTCGGCGGCTTGGTCTGCGTCAGCAGATCATCCAACTCCGCCTTCTGGTTGGCCGTGGTCCGAAGGCGCTGGGTGATGCTGTGGACGAGGTCATTGCCTGCTGCATCAGGGATGTCACACTCAAGCTACAGGTTAGCTTGCTGTGTTCTTCAGAGAAGCGGCTATGTACTTACAACTAACGGAGTCGAGCAACACCAAGTCGGCGGCAAGCCCAGCTTCTTACCGAGGTGTCGCCAGCTGGTCCCTAGGCTTCATACGACGCAATAAGCTGTCTCCAGAAATATGCTATTCGAGTGGAAGCGCCTAACTCTATGCTGCAGGTAAAGATCAGCACTGCTCCTGTCCGTCTTCGTCCTCGTGAACACCGTGGACAGCGCTCTGCTTTCCGGCGCCGGCGCGTTTGCGGTTGTCGGATAGCTCTGAGCCTGTCACAAGCTACGTTGTTATCGGCCGGGTAACCCCTATCCCCCCGGTGGGGTAGCTGACGGGCGGAGTTGCTGACGGGCGGAGGGGCGCACCCAGGCGGGGGGGGGGGTGGTAGATAGATAAATAGTTTNCACCCAGGCGGGGGGGGGGGGGGTAGATAGATAAATAGTTTGTATCTGACGGGTCTGACGGGCGGAAACCCCTAACCTCCAAGTCGGGGTACCTGACGGGCGGAGGTTGCTGACGCGCGGAGGACGGGTGCTGACGGGCGGTACTGCTACTGCTACTACTACTACTACTACTACTACTATACTACTTCTACTACTACTACTAGTGCTACTACTGCTACTGCTACTGCTACAGCTACTGCTACTACTACTACTACTACTCCCCAGGGCGGACCCATGCGGAGGGGGGGAGGGGGGGGGGTTGCACAGATAGATAGTTAGTATCCGACGGGCGGAAACCTTTAACCTGCAAGTCGGGGTACCTGACGGGCTGAGTTGCTGACGGGCGGAGTCGCTGACGGGCGTACGATAGATAGATAGTTAGTATCTGACGGGGGTAGAGTATCTGACGGACTACTAATACTGCTACTGCTAATACTACTACTACCACTACTTATTATTACAAGTACCACCGGTAGTATAAGTTACTACTACTACTACTGCTGCTGCTGCTACTACTACTGCTACTGCTACTGCTACTGCTACTGCTACTACTACGACTACTACTACTACTACTACTACCCCTACCCAAGCGGAGGCGGTAGCTACTACTTCTACTACTACTACTACTACTAGTGCTACTACTACTACTGCTACTGCTACTGCTACTGCTACTGCTACTGCTACTGCTACTACTACTACTACTCCTCATGGCAGGGGCGGACCCATGCGGAGGGGGGGAGGGGGGGGGGTTGCCCGGTTGGAAGGTTAGTTCCGGAAGGGGGGAAACCTTTAACCTGAAAGACGGGGAACTAGCCGCGCGGAGTTGCGGAGGAGCGGAGGCGCCGAGGGGCGTAACACCAAANGGAGGTTTTCTGAGGGGCGGAGGGTGGGTAGCCGACGGGCGGAGGTTGCTGACGGGCGGAGGGTGGCTATAGCTGACGGAAACCTCTCACCTCTAACCCGCGGGTACCTGACGGAGATAGGGGTACCTGACGGGCGGAGGTTGCTGACGCGCGGAGGACGGGTGCTGATGGGCGGTACTGCTACTACTACTACTACTACTACTGCTGCTACTACTACTTCTTCTTCTGCTACTAGTGCTACTACTGCTACTACTACTACTACTACTACTCCTCATGGCAGGGGCGGACCCATGCGGAGGGGGGAGGGGGGGGTTGGACAGATAGATAGTTAGTATCCGACGGGCGGAAACCTTTAACCTGCAAGTCGGGGTACCTGACGGGTGGAGTTGCTGACGGGCGGAGTCGCTGACGGGCGTACGATAGATAGATAGTTAGTATCTGACGGGGGTAGAGTATCTGACGGACTACAAATACTGCTACTGCTAATACTACTACTACCACTACTTATGATTACAAGTACCACCGGTAGTATAAGTTACTACTACTACTACCACTACTACTACTACTACTGCTACTACTACTACTACTGCTACTACTACGACTAGTACTACTACTACCACTACTACTACTACTACCACCCAAGCGGAGGCGGTTGGGGGGGTTGGACAGATGGATAGTTAGTATCTGACGGGTGGAAACCTTTAACCTCCAAGTCGGGGCACCTGACGGGCGGAGGTTGCTGACGCGCGCAGGGCGGGTAGCTGACGGGCGGAGTTGCTGACGGGCGGAGGGGCGGACCCAGGCGGGGGGAGGGGGGTAGATAGATAGATAGTTTGTATCTGACGGGCGGAAACCCCTAACCTCCAAGTCGGGGTACCTGACGGGCGGAGGTTGCTGACGCGCGGAGGGCGGGTAGCTGATGGGCGGTGTACTACTACTACTACCACGACTACGACGACTACTACTACTACTACCACTACTTCTACTACTACTACTACTGAAGAGCTCCCGTGTCAGGAGGCTCCCCAGCTGAAGCCTGCATCCCAAGCCTTCGCCTTCGAAGTATCGTTCCAAGCTTATCGGAAGATCCCCGAAGGAATCCGCAAGGCCATGAGCNCTGAAGAGCTCCCGTGTCAGGAGGCTCCCCAGCTGAAGCCTGCATCCCAAGCCTTCGCCTTCGAAGTATCGTTCCAAGCTTATCGGAAGATCCCCGAAGGAATCCGCAAGGCCATGAGCACGACCCTCAGAGGCTTTTCAACACACACACGCGCAACAAAGGATGGCTTCTGATGCTAGGACATCTGTGCACACCTTTAACATCAGTGCCTAGTCTGTTTTTTCGGCTCCTTGAGCCGATTCCTTGAGCGTCAAGGTCCCTGACATCACACGAGCTCCACTCATGCGGCTTTACACAAGGGGGGCATCAGGGCTTTTCANCATCAGTGCCTAGTCTGTTTTTTCGGCTCCTTGAGCCGATTCCTTGAGCGTCAAGGTCCCTGACATCACACGAGCTCCACTCATGCGGCTTTACACAAGGGGGGCATCAGGGCTTTTCACCCCTCCTTGATGCACCCGATAGGGATGCCATCATTGCACAGCTCACCTGATGCACCAGACGCCTTCACTATCTGGTCTCAGGATGATTATGCCAGTCATGCAAACAGTACTGTCACATCGATTTCCGAACAGCTCTGGACGCATTTCGAAGTCCATGGCAGTTGGGCTTCAGATGAACACGGTCACCATTGGGGCTCACATACAAGTCGCCCTCCCACGGCTGCACAATGTAGCGAATCCCAGCATCAACTGCACACGGNTGAACACGGTCACCATTGGGGCTCACATACAAGTCGCCCTCCCACGGCTGCACAATGTAGCGAATCCCAGCATCAACTGCACACGGACGTATGGCCTGTGCTGGCACATCTGGAAGTGCCTCAGGCTCGGTTTGGACTCCTCTGCTCCACTTTTCCGGCTGAAATCTTTCCCTGCTTTGCACCGCGGATCTCGAAGACGTAGAGGATGACACTAGAGACCGACCACGATCCAGAACCTGAGGGGCATCACTTTCCCGCAGCATTCCTTTGTCGTTGTCCTGGTACTTGGCAATCAAAGCTGTCAATCTCGCCTCCTGCTCGACCGATCTCTCGTCGATCCCCAGGAGTGCCAGCAACTCCTTGCCCTCTCCTTTTGTCAGTNTGTCGTTGTCCTGGTACTTGGCAATCAAAGCTGTCAATCTCGCCTCCTGCTCGACCGATCTCTCGTCGATCCCCAGGAGTGCCAGCAACTCCTTGCCCTCTCCTTTTGTCAGTCCAGTCCTTGGCGGCACCTTAAACATCTTCATCTTCACGGCCCTCTTAACACCACCAGCAGCACGCTTACTCCATTCCCAAAGCAAGATTGTTGTGAGCATCACCAACAACACTGCGATCCAGAGCTCATGTTCAGAGCTTACACCAGTGTAGGCTTGATGATCTCCAACTTCCTCGCCCGTCACACCAGCCAGCAAACCCAAACCAACTAGCACCTGGGTACACCTACTCAGGATCCCTTCATTCACGGGTTGGTTNTCGCCCGTCACACCAGCCAGCAAACCCAAACCAACTAGCACCTGGGTACACCTACTCAGGATCCCTTCATTCACGGGTTGGTTAACAGTAGGGAACGTTGAAGGCTGTGTAGTTGCTGTTGTGGAAAATGGTGCTGTTGCTGCTGCGGAAGGTTCATACATGACCTCGTCACTGGCAGTCTCGAGTTTCTTGATCTCGGCTGAGGAATCCCCTCTGAAAAACTGCCAGGCCTCAAGGAGCTTCCATGCCCTCTCAGAAGCCAGTTGCTTCGTCAAGCCATCAGCCAACTGGTCTACGCCCGGTTGGTGCTTCAGCTGATACTCCTCGGAGTTCACCAGCTCGACCAACCAGTTTTCTCGAAGTCGCAGATGTCTCGTCCTCCAGCTCCCTCCCGAACTCGCNTCGGAGTTCACCAGCTCGACCAACCAGTTTTCTCGAAGTCGCAGATGTCTCGTCCTCCAGCTCCCTCCCGAACTCGCCACAGCGATAGCCGCAGTTGCATCAACGCGCAGCTCTGTTATTTCTGGCGCAATGCCCATATCGGCAAGCGTGGTCTTCACGGACCTCACCAGTTGAGCCCCTTCGCTCAGTGCAATAAGCTCAGCTTCTGCACTGCTCAGTGCGGTGAGTCCTTGGTTTGCAGCTCGCCAGCAGATTGGAAGCCCTCTCCACGTCACCAGGGTCCCAGAAATCGATTTTGCTCCCGCTGGAGAGTGCGACGCATCACTGAACATCACCAGTTGCGCAGGATATCCACCTTCCACGATGAACCCTGCATCCCTAGTGGCGTTGTAGTAGGACAGGATCTTCTTGGCAATCTGTATNAGCCGCATAGCTCGCATCCGGTCTGGTCCTTTGGGTCGTCCAAAGGATTTCCCCGCACCTTTGCTGGGCTTCCTTGATCATCGCCGGCGATCTGTCGGCATCGACAGGAACCTCCTCTGCAACTGGCCTTTGCTGTCGTCGCATTTCTGTGCTGGCTCCACCATTTTGGACTCTTTTGGAACCCGTACACTGCGGCAGTTGCCAACCACAGCTCACCGGCTTCTGCTAGGCCGGCGCGAACCATAGCCCTTGGAGCTTCCATGGCATAGCGCTTGCCATTCGGCATGTCAGGGATTGGAGCCCTGAGGAAAGCTGTTTTAATGTCATCGGTAACAGCAATCCAGCCTGGATTGGCATTCACCTCAGCCAAGCAAAGCCTCACAAGGTCAATAGTGGCTCCAGCAGAGTAGACATCACCAAGTTCCTCGGCCGACTCACCCGAGAAATTTCCACAGGCAACACCTCTAACTTTTCGTCGGTACTCACCTGGTTCAGCACCAGGTTTGACGGTGAAAACCAGTTTACTGGGCACCACGACGACCTGTGGATCTCTCCTCAACTCAGCGGCTTCTGCTCCACGATACTTCTTNACTGGGCACCACGACGACCTGTGGATCTCTCCTCAACTCAGCGGCTTCTGCTCCACGATACTTCTTGATCGCCGGCATCTGTTCCAGAGAATTGAGCTCGCCTTTCATAGCAGGAACCCTCCTCTCTACCACTGGTAGCACTTCACGGGGGTCTACTGTATGAGTGACCTTCAACGGGTTCTCAGGGCACACCTTAGCAAGGAGGTCCTCAATGTTCGGAGTGTACAAAGTCTCCTGAGTCGCCTTCATGATCCGTGCTTCCCCTTTCTCAGAAAGGTCATCTTCGCACACCTCGACGAACCGTAGCACTTCCTCGTTGTTTCTCTCGCAAGACTCGGACCGCATCGCACGAAGTCGCACGTCATCAAGTTGCGTGCCGTCCCGCTGCATCACACCCACCAAATGGTCTATGGCCTGGTCCAAGCGGTAGAAAGCCTGGCGCTGCTCCTGCGTGGGGTACTCGCCCCTTTCAATCCGTTGTCTCTGGATCGCCCTCTCCTCCTCAACAAAATCCATCAGCCACATCGTTCTGTTGCGAAGACGATCACGTTCCTCATCAGACAACGAAAGCACTGGCATTGAGGACACCGCAACAGAATCATCACTATGTTCNCTCTCCTCCTCAACAAAATCCATCAGCCACATCGTTCTGTTGCGAAGACGATCACGTTCCTCATCAGACAACGAAAGCACTGGCATTGAGGACACCGCAACAGAATCATCACTATGTTCCTCGGGATGAAACCTGATTGACCATTGAAGGCTCAATTCCACACGGCCACCCGGAACATTCAGACTGTCGATTTTATGGCCTCCAAGTCCTGAGCTGGGCTCTATGGGCTTCACACCAGACGAACTTGACGTCATCACAAAGCTAGTGGGTCCCGGAGTGGAAGAGCTCACCTCAATCCCTGGTGCTCGCAGCGTAGAGCTCGGCAGACTAGAGCCATCTTCTCCATGCTCTTCTTCCCCTTCATAGCCAACCCAAAAAGAACTTGACGGTTGNTGGAAGAGCTCACCTCAATCCCTGGTGCTCGCAGCGTAGAGCTCGGCAGACTAGAGCCATCTTCTCCATGCTCTTCTTCCCCTTCATAGCCAACCCAAAAAGAACTTGACGGTTGAGGTAATGGATGCTCGGCTTGGTTATCCTGCTGGGTTACTCCACGATCTCCATGATAACCAGATTGCTCAGCTCTCATGGTCGCAATTCGTGGGAGCCCTCTCCGAGGATCTGGGTCTTGAATCCGAGACTCATCACCTCCACCCTGGTCAGGAGCAGGACCATCTCCCACTCCTCGAGGTTGTTCTTCACGTGGAACACGTCTCACAGTTACACTCCGGTGGATCCAGAGAACAATCACCTCCTCAATGTTCAACACNTCATAATTCGGAACCCGATAGGACCTCAATGCCAACAGTGTCCCAAGTTGAAGCTCCTGAAAATCATCTGCTACCAGGAATATCCGAGGGAACTGACCCCAGTCGCGTTCAAGATCAGCAACGATTGCCGCAGGTATAACGGAGTTCAAGTCCTCGTCCACAGGTTGAATTGTTCTCCATCTGGTTGCCATCGCAGGGATATAGCTGTTCAGTCCATGAGTTTGGCTGGTGGCGATCCACTCCTCATCAGACATCCGGATGTGCATAATAGACTCGCTAGTTTCAAGCTCTAGGTCAGTCTCAACCTGCTCGACTCCTTCGGTTTCGAGTAATTTGCACATCCTCGGGTCACCCTTCACATTGGTGGGTAAGGAGAACCCTAAATCAACCGCCAGGTCTTGGTCCGCCTGCTTGATCTTCTCCAGGCCACGGACCGTATAAACGGCCAACACTAGTCTTTCTCCNAAGGAGAACCCTAAATCAACCGCCAGGTCTTGGTCCGCCTGCTTGATCTTCTCCAGGCCACGGACCGTATAAACGGCCAACACTAGTCTTTCTCCCTCCCACGGCATCGTCGCGTGCCACTGCCTGGAGTCGAACGAGACTACATTCTTGATCCCCTCCACAGAGTGGAGAGGGTACACACGACCCCTCCTCCCATCCATGATCACCACGCCACTTTCTTCCGCGTTTTCTTGCGGTCTCAGTTGCATCCAAAGGCCACCTTGAAGTCAGTAATGGGAATCAAGTGGGAGTAACGGTCTCTATAGCGTTGTGTGAATCTCGATGCCTCTTCATGTTGAGATTCTCGTGGAGGGAAAACGTAGACCATGTCACATCCAGTCCTAGCTTCTTCTGGATATACAGATTGATCAGTCTGGTTGAGTACGGAAACTCCTTCGACGAATTCCTCAAACCCAACACTCCACCGTGTCTATACACCCCTGACGCCCAGGCCTTCTGTCTCCTCAGAATCCGCAATCTCTCGTGGAAACCTCTGGTTCGGCAAAAGATCAAACAGCCGCTTCACAACAGCTTCGTCGATCTCCTCCTCCTCATACAAGATCTCCTTCGCGTAGTCCTCGNCCTCAGAATCCGCAATCTCTCGTGGAAACCTCTGGTTCGGCAAAAGATCAAACAGCCGCTTCACAACAGCTTCGTCGATCTCCTCCTCCTCATACAAGATCTCCTTCGCGTAGTCCTCGGGATCCAAGACTTCCTCACTCTGCTCAATCGCACCGCCGCCGTTGTGAGCAGCACGAACATCCAACACCGCGACTCGGGGAGGCATCACATACTTGCACAAATCCTGCTCCTCCTCGTCTACCTCAAGGTCTGACATCTCACCACGGTCACTCACCAGGTCATCATCATACGCCTCTTCGTGACCCTCAAGCACAGCCACTCGAGGAGCTGACTTGCCCACAATCCTCCTCCTTGATATTGGGGTGCTAATCCATTCCGGTTCGAAACCCAACGGTCCACCAGGTTGCTCGCCGCCTTCATCTCGATGGGTTCCCGCATCCGTCAACTTAGCCTTGTCCCTGACGTTCTTAGTGTGAGTGCGCCGTCCACATAGACCAAGTGACCATCGCTGACCTGATCCGAAAGGCCCAGATACACACCATCATCCCAACGCTCGTCAAACTCCAAGCGGATCAAAGCACCTGATGCAGCGTACCTTCTCTTCTTCACGAGGACCTTGGCTCCAAAAGCAGTAGCCATCCTTGGTACTTGCCGCAACACAGGTGCTCTCTGCATAGACGCTGCCGCCTTTGCCGCCACCGGCCAGAAGGACTTGTCGAGCGTAGAAGATGCCAAGATCTTCCTCGTTGATAGCTTCGCCTCCTTCACAGCACACTCCGCGNAAGGACTTGTCGAGCGTAGAAGATGCCAAGATCTTCCTCGTTGATAGCTTCGCCTCCTTCACAGCACACTCCGCGGCACCATTTTCTTGAGGTACTCCCGGGGAGCTCGTCGAGGTCCTTACTGCTTGTCCATGGAGCCACTGCACCAGCTGCCTTGACATCAGCTGTGCTGCTCGGTCTGAATGAAACCTGAGCACCGGGATGTTNTCGAGGTCCTTACTGCTTGTCCATGGAGCCACTGCACCAGCTGCCTTGACATCAGCTGTGCTGCTCGGTCTGAATGAAACCTGAGCACCGGGATGTTCAGGCTCTGAAGGTACAAGACGGTAGATTGAATTGCAGAAGCCACAGTAGGACCCTTATCATTGAGAAGCGGTTCCGCGAAGAGGAGGTAGGTGGACTCAGGAGCCTTCACGTCCATTGGTATTGCTCCCACACCGGTTCCCNAGAGGAGGTAGGTGGACTCAGGAGCCTTCACGTCCATTGGTATTGCTCCCACACCGGTTCCCTGATCTTGATCACCACCTTCGACGACCGAAGGCTCATATTCCTCACAATCACTGGGTACTTCTGGTAGCGGAGCCTCATCTATCTTCTCCTCGTCGAACAAATCGGCTACAGGTCTGAGGTGAAGGAGAACTCCCAAGAGGGGCGTGGGCTCAAACTCACCTGTGACATAGGACTTAGGGATCGTGAACTTCGCGACCAGCAAGTACTTCATCCGAGCCGCCTGAGATCGATCCCCACGGGCACCTGGATCTTCCCCAGTAGTCCTGAACGGCCCCGTAATGTCAGCATTGAGACAGAACAAAGAAGGATGCTCGATTTTTGCGTGTCGATGCCCCGTAGCTCNAGTAGCTGATGTGGGTCTCCTCGCAGTCAATCCCCATGCGCCTTGATCGAACACCACCTCGTCCATGGAAGCAGCCCGGCGAAACTCACCCAGCAACTCACACACATCACCTTTCTTGTTTCCATTTGGGACTGTCCAGAAGAACCCCGTTCTCGCCGTAGGCCTCGCAAGTCTCCCAACGATATACAGAAGTAATGCCCTTGACAGTCTCACTGCCTGGGCCTCACTCTTGATAGACGCCCCCGGTGTTGCGCCAGTGATAGCCGCAATCCTCCCTGTCACAGCGCCCCACATAAGCGCCCCATAGGCTTGATGGAGTAGATCCCCATGGATTGACACCACCACCGCGTCCTCGCCGTAGGCCTCGGGCTTCAGCGGAGCTTCATCTCGATGAACGGGAAGATGAACTACCCAACGGCTGGACTCCATCATCCTTTTCCGAAGGCGGCGAGGTAGCGGAAGGGCTTGCAACGTTTTCCATCCTTCCTTCGGACGAACTTCCGGGCACAGNCCATCTTCCACGTATCTCGTCGCATAGGTGGTCCAAGGGAGCTTCTCCTCATAGAGCAAGTGCTCCAACTTCGACTTTAGGAGAGAAACACCGTCCTTAAACTCCTTGAGCTTCTTCTCCTCGATCATGTTCACAAGCCTTGCAGCTTGCTCCTGTGCCAACTCCGGGCATCCACCACGCAGCGTAGTTTTCAACTCACCCCACACTGGNTGAGCTTCTTCTCCTCGATCATGTTCACAAGCCTTGCAGCTTGCTCCTGTGCCAACTCCGGGCATCCACCACGCAGCGTAGTTTTCAACTCACCCCACACTGGATGAACAACCTTGAACTCGCCACGTCTCCAGCTAATTTCGCATCCAGCACTCACCAGCTCAGCCATCGGCAAGATCGGTTGGGTGTCTGGTGACGTAGAGAGGATCGCCCCGGTCTCAGTCTGAAGGAGTTCCCTGCGCTCATCATTTGCCAACGTCACCGAAACCTTGGATGCCGCACTCAACTCTGCCTCGTCACGAGGTTGTCGAAGGATATGGGTGGCGCCTGAATCAATCAGCGTCGGCACCTCAGGAAGCTCCTGGAAGATCCGGGAATCAAGAGGCAAAGACTGAGACTTCCTGAACTCCACAGCCTCATCATTCACCCTCACAGCCTTCAGTCGNCCTGAATCAATCAGCGTCGGCACCTCAGGAAGCTCCTGGAAGATCCGGGAATCAAGAGGCAAAGACTGAGACTTCCTGAACTCCACAGCCTCATCATTCACCCTCACAGCCTTCAGTCGTAGTTCATCCAGTTGCTTCTGGAGGCTCTCCAAGGTAGAGGTGGTAGAAGTTGATGTAGTGGAGCCCGAACTCATCAACGACTTCAGAGCCTGAGCTGCATCGCGTANGCTGCATCGCGTAGGGCATCCTTAACTTCTCCACTGGTGTTCTCGGAAGTTGTCGGCGACGTGGGCGCTGTAGGAGGTGGCTCCGGCTCGGTGGTCAGGGCCCTGGCGGCCGGCGGGGCCCTCGCGGTCTCGTCCTTAGACGATGGAGTCCCAGGAGCGCTTTTGGCCTTTGCCTTGCCCTTTCCTTTGGAGCCCCCCGAATCTCCTCCTCCATCAGACTGTGTAGGACACGTCTTTGACATATGGCCCTCAGCCCCACACGTGTAGCACCTGTCCTTCTTCGTCACCCCGTCGAAAGAGTGAACGAACTTGCACGAAGCTCCTCTTTTGCACCCCCCCGNCACGTGTAGCACCTGTCCTTCTTCGTCACCCCGTCGAAAGAGTGAACGAACTTGCACGAAGCTCCTCTTTTGCACCCCCCCGGCTCTGTAAACCACTTGCAACGTTTCTCACCACCACCTGCACCTCCACCACTCGTCGTAGTATAGTAGTCGTAAATGGGGTACTCGATGGAGTAGGCCTTGCCGGTGCTGGGCCGCTTGGCTGCAAAGGTCTGAGTTTGGGATCACGCGAGTTCTCGGGAGCACTTGACTTGGTTGGCAGTCCATTCACAAGGTTCTCTGACTCCGCCCNGACTCCCAGGTTGGACTCACATCCACGCCCAGCCTGCTTTTCACAAGCTGGGTTCTGAACGTCACATCCTTGTCCTTGGCCCACACTTCCGACACGAGATTGTTCAGGCCTCGCACTAGCAACGACGGGTCGGGCTTTGCAATGTTCAGGTTGTCAGCCCTCAGTAGAAGTCTTTCCCACTGCCGCAACACCGTCACCAACTCTGTAGCCTGCTGTGCCTTCGGCGGACTCACCAGGTACTGAAGGATGTACGCCTTCTCACTTTAATTTCTCCACCCGGTTGATACATCGTGCATAGTCGAAACAACAGTGCCACCGGTGACCTGGTAATTGCTCTAGCCACCATCTCTGTCCTTACGGATTCCGTCATTGCCTGAAGCATCATTCCCGCCGTCCTCGCGCTCAACCTCGAAAACTTGCCCTTCTCAAGGTCATCGGCTGTCGGTGG
>BGNK01007171.1:8070-20138 GCA_003297005.1 Symbiodinium sp. clade A Y106
GGTCTGGGCTTTAAGGGTGTTGGCGAGCCTCTCCCATGTACAGCTGGCATCTTTGTTTTTGATGTTTAGAAGATGTTGCGTTTCAGGTTTTGGGAGTGTTTAAACCTTCTTGGCAGCACGTGCGTGTTCCGCGGTATTTACAGTGTTTTCGTACTATCCGACCACCTGTGGTTTGGCAGTTTCTTCCCCGTCGAATCCGCAACTCCAGTTGCTGTCGCAGTTTTGGGGCTTGAGCCTTTGCAACTTCACCNTCGAATCCGCAACTCCAGTTGCTGTCGCAGTTTTGGGGCTTGAGCCTTTGCAACTTCACCGGTTGTGACAGCTGACGCAAATGAGCCTCGGGAACTTATGCAACTGTCACAGATAGGGAACCTCAGCCCCTGCATCTGTGACAGTTAAGGCAAGTGAGCATCGGCAACTTCTGCAGCTGTCACAGACAGGGGGGCCTGAGCCCCACGTAGAAGACGTCTATATTAAAAGCAACTACTACACGATGACGATGGGTTGAGGCGCCAGGTGGTTGGTAGGGGGGGGGGCGTGGCTAGTAGTAGTAGTAGTAGTAGTAGTAGTAGTAAAGCATGCGCAATATTACAAAAACCGGCATGGTATTAATGGCATGGCGTTTGATTACAAGAAAATCCATGTTACCAATCGCAGTATTCGTTATAATAGTATTTGCCGCAATGACAATGACAACATTACTAGTGGTGATAGTAAGGATAATAACCGGAATAATGAAGAGGTTAAACACACATAAGATTCAAAAGAAGAGGAGAACTAATCCAAGGCACTACCAGTTTCACATGCTTTGGATCTCTTCCGTCATCGACCTGCACTTTCAGACCCTGCTTGAGCCCCTTGGAATTGTCCGGGCACGGTGGAGGGCTTAAAGTTTGGGGTCCAGTGTTTAGACTCGACGATTTTTTGTGTCGTCGTGTGTCTTCTACGGCATTCGCGAAGTCCGTTGCTGAAAGGATTAAGGGGTCTAGCAATTGCTCCGGAGTTGAGGATGGTTTTTGGGGCATGCGGGTACTGGTAGTGCTGGTGGTCGCCGGTAGCAGCCGTCAGAGTTTGGCCGCGCTCATTCTGGGACTCTGGTCAGCTCGTTTTCGGATCTGCGAACTTTGTCGAAATATGTCACAGTGTGCCTTTCGGGCGGCTTCTGAGAACGTCACGGGAATTCTCTTGCTGTCGGGGCCGGGGTTTCGGCTTCAGGTTTCCGGGTTCCTCGCACACGGAGGATGACGGCTGGCCGCACCACCGCGCGAACGGGCTCGACACTGGATGCAGCCCCTTGTGCGGCCAACACGTTCTTGTGTATGCGTGCATCTGTTCATATTCTTATTTAATATATATATATATATATATATATATCGCTCTCTCTCGCTCTCTCTTTCTCTATATCTCTCTCTGTCTCTCGCCCTTTCTCCCTCCCTCCCTCCCTCCCTCTCTAACTCTCTCTCTCTCTCTCTCTGTCTCTCTCTCTGCGCTTGTACAGTATAAATGTATGGCAAGGAAGCATCATGTAATAAGTTCCATCACGACGCTAAAGACGACCTCCTGGCTCACATGGATTTGTCGTAGCAGGCTTGTATGCCGAGTTGCCGCTCGGAGAAATGATTGAGCAGCGTAAGACCCTGCAAAAGGTCTAATCTGAGAGTCGAAACCAGGTGGTGGGCATTTTTGACAGAGGGCTCTGGCTTCTCCAGCTTTTCCGTTCTTATGTGGCATGTGTTCGTTTTCATGGCCGCCACGGACAGTATGCATTTTCATCCTCATTGGACTCTGCTGGAACCATGATTCGACAGCAGGGGCGAAAGTGCAAGACCCTGGCTCGTGAACCCCAGGCCTCAAATCGAGTTGTCTTTGCGAAATGGACTGTGATTCGCGCCACCTCTTTCCGCATCGGGGGAGTTGAAACCACAGACCTCGCAGTCCGAACGTTGCAGGCTCTTTATGTTTGACAGGTAAGCTACGTAAAGGCTCCTTCTAAGGAAATGGGATCTGCACCGCAGCGGCTTATCTGTTGGGAAAGATGTCCCCCCCGGGCACCTATGTAAGGAACAATTATACTAAAAGATGCAGCTACCAGTGTAACGAGGTCGAAAGGGCCATGCAGACATGGCGAGTGGACAGTACGCAGCGTCCCACTTACCATATACTTACACGATCAACATCTTCGATCAGGAATTATGTTCCGCGCTCTTAGGCTCGACTGAGGAGGTTGCAGCAGAGACTGAGGGCGAATTACATCCGGTTTCGGGTGTAATGCAGTTGTGGCTGCATCAGGGCGCGGCACAAACGACAACAAGCTATCTCTGAAATGGCGCGCATTTGGCAGGTTCATGTCGATCACAGCAAGCAGCTAAGAAAAGCAAAGCAAATGTAGGAGTTATGTAGGAATGTAGGGCAAATGCCCTAAAGTCGTAGGTGCTTCTTTGCATCACTATACTTATAAGGTAGCCGCCTCCCGGCCTGACGTTGCTGCACTGTGCCTTCAGCTGCTGGTCGAGCTGTCGCAGAGACATGCACCTGGGATGCAGACAAAAATCAAACTTACTTTCTTTTTTTGCTGGTTGCTTATCTCTTTTGTGGCCAGGGCTGGGGCTCGTCACAGCCCTGCTGCCAAGTTCCTGCCAAGATCGATGGCGCAAGTCGAGTCGAGCATTTAAAGGCATATCCAGATGCCTTTGAAGGCTCTGTGTTGAATGCTCTAGCCATGCGAGCCTCGTAGTAGCGGTTCGGGAGTCACCGTTCCCGAAGAGACACCCGAAACATCCGCAAGCCTCACAAGGCTGCGATGTCCAAGATCTTCGACAGCAACACATACCTCTTGAGTGACTTGGCTCCTGTTGACAACTTGTAACGCATGAGCTCTTGAGCGTTGAGAGAACTACTTGGTTTAGAGTTCAGAGCGCGGCGGGGATAGTCGGAATGGTGATTCATAGGTTCATAGCAATATAAAATATATATATATATACATATATATATATATATATTTGTATTTATATATATATATATATACATATTTATTTAATTAATTATGTATTTATTTGTATGATAGTACACCATGCCAGGCCTTCTCGAATTGTGTCATCTCCTACAGCACCAAGGATACCTGGGCAGCCTCCCCTCTGACAGTGCAGCTGGAGAGGCAGTCGAACCGTTGGAGCCGTTCGGGGGTTAAGATTTCTTGGGCTTTAGGTTTTCTGACGGAGGAATTTAGGGGTTTTAGTACTACTGGGTTTGGGATCTTCTGCTAGTTGATTCGATTGATGAGGATGCGGTTGAAATTCTCGGGATGCGGGCAATGTAAGCTTGCTCCAAGCGAGCCCAGGGCGGTGAGTCAAGAATCCGATTGCTTGGAGGCATGAGTCGGTTCCGGCATGTTTTGTTGTCAATCCTATGCGGCAGGCGATCGATCTTGCAAAGCGAACTTAGCAGCAGGCATGAACCTGAACATCAAACTTTGAGCCGGCGGGTTGTGCTGTCCTCGACAAGGTACCGAAGGATTCAATAATGTGAACAAGACAAAACGCCACCCTCAACCCTGAAGCCCATCTACCACGGCTAGTTTAAGATCGCAGGCCCTCGCAGATCAGAACCTGCCGCAGTCGAAGGGCGCGAAGAGTAGCCCGGACGCGACAGCAGATCGAGCGTGCAGTGCGAGGAAGTGAAACCGAGAACGAAGAGAGAGAGAGAGAGACAGAGAGAGAGAGTGAGAGAGATAGATAGAGAGAGAGAGGGAGAGCGGACCGAGCCGTCTTCCCCAGTACACGATGGCGGCGGACCCATGCATTCTGGCTGCGCTGGGGATGGAGAAGAGCCAGACTGAGAGATACAGTTTACTGGTGCGAACTTTAACAGGAAGTTATCGGCGTGCTGCCGCAGAGCATGCGCCGCTCTCGTTCTGGAGTCAAATTGGCCCGTCTAACAAACAGAAAAGATTAGCGAGAAGGAATCATGAGTGCCTGAGTACCTAGAAATAGCGTTCGACCTACGCTAAGGTAGAAAGAAGCCGAAAGCAATCGAGCCGCCGACAGCGCCCGCGGCAGAGGCCAGACATTGAGAAGTGGGTGTTGTATTTCAGGGTACTAATTGTCGCGAGCCTTGTTTCGGCGCTGTTTTTCACATCCACTCTGTACAAATCTGCCGTTTTCCAGAAACCCACATTGAAATTACTACTTTAAGAGTTTCAGAGGTTTTTCTCTTGGTGGGAGAATTTGCATTATTTTGAAGACGTTTTTCTGCATAACCGGAGGGGGGTGGGTGGGCTTGGACTGGGGTTGGGCCGAATGAGGTTCGGGCAGTTTGTCCGGACCGCCTGGAGGCGATTGGGGGGGGAGCTTGGTGTCCAAGTCAGGCTTTGGGTTGGGGTTGGCGCAGTGCTGGGGCTCGGGGCTGGGCTTGGACTGGGGCTGNGGAGCTTGGTGTCCAAGTCAGGCTTTGGGTTGGGGTTGGCGCAGTGCTGGGGCTCGGGGCTGGGCTTGGACTGGGGCTGCGCTCAAGGTTGCTGATCACCTAGCTTGGCGTTGTGGCTTGGAGCTTGGGGCCTGGGGTTGGGGCGCTTAGCAGGGTTGGGGGTTTGGGGTTGGGTTGGGGTGGTGCTGGTCCGATGGGGTACTTGAAGGTTTGGGGTTTCGGGCTGGCGCTTTTGGGTGCTGGTGTGGGTGGGGCTTGGGGCTGGGCCAAGGAGTGAGGTTCGGGGTTGGGTTTCGCAAAAAGAAACGGAAACTCAGGCGTTTTGATGGATAGGGGTACTTGAAGGTTGGGGACTTTGGGGGCTTTTGGAGTTGGGGGTTTGGGGTGGTGCTGGTCTTGGTGGGGCTTGGGGCTGGGCCAATGGGGCTTGGGGCTGGGCCAAGGAGTGAGGTTCGGGGTTGAGGAATGGAGACATGGCTGAGGGTGCTGGGTGGGGCTTGGGGCTGGGCCAAGGAGTGAGGTTCGGGGTTGGGTTTCGCGAAGAGGAACGGGGACAGGAAGGTTGGGGGGGTGGGGCTCGGGGCTGGGCCAAGGAGTAAGGTTCGGGGTTGGGTGAGGAACGGAGACTCAGGGTTTTGATTGATGGGGTCCTTGAAGCTTGGCGGTTTGGGGTTTGGGGCTGGGACTTTGGGGGCTTTTGGGGTTGGGGGTTGGGGCCGAAATTCAGAGATCCAGTGACGCTGGAGCTGTTCAGTTCTCATCGCCTTTGGTTTGTTCCAAAGTTCGCTCCTGACTTCGGCTGTGGCAGAGAAGACATGCACATCGCTTAACATCGGGGTCGAGTGTTGAGTTTGGCTTTATTGTTTAGTTAGGTGATCCTCCCATGACGTGGTTCAAGGTACGGCATAAGAAGGCCCCAAACCCCCAACCTCAATCCTTCTACCTCGGTGTTTTGTATTCTTCCCTCGCAATGGTGCTTTACTCGTTCGTTGTTATTCGTTGTGCCTTTCGATCGGGGTATGTTCTTGAGCTTTGCTTCGCGACTTCGGGCGCGGCTGAAAACCAGGGTGAAGCTTTCTGCGTATGGGGTGTGCGGGAGCAAGCTGCAGCTTTACCGGGTTCTGTAGAGGATGCCGGCCACGAAGCCCATATCGACTGCATGTAGGCCCACGTTTTCACTGCCTGGCCTGCCTAATCCGACCAACTTTGCCCTTAACTCTTTAAAACCCAAAGCCTCAACTCTAATGCGACCTGTTTTGCAGAGAAGTGTTTGCCGGGAGGGGACGGCGGAGCTTCCTCCAGCAGAGGAGATCGAGGCCGGTCTCGACATCGCCATGCTTTCAGAAGCCATTGGGGGTCCTTTAGAAGTAGACTCAGATACAGTAACTGTAGCGAGTCTGTAGCGTGGGCAGCTTTTGTTGCGTTCGTTGTGTGTGACTATACGAATTATAAGCATGTGACGATGTGCCGGACGGTATTGTACACATGTGTATACATTATATATATATATATATATATGTATGTATGTATCTGTGTATACATTTTCATACGTTGCATGGAAGTTTTTGCAGGCTATACGTATACTAAGTGGTACATTGTGCGTGCGGGCAGGCAGCAGTAGCAGCATGTCAAGGCAATAACTTCCTTCGTGCGACGTGCAACTAACTTTACAGTACCGGACTCCGTTATTTCAAGGCCTACCCATAGGCTCCATAGTAGTTCCTTCTCGGCGTTCATATTTAGAATCCTATCAGGTATTCCCAAAAAGGAACTACTATAGAGCCTATGGGTAGGCCCCGCCAACTTTCGTCTTGAGACCCAGTGTCTTGATGCGCTTGCACGAAGCGTTCCACTGACTGATCACGGAACGCCTTTTTCACTGTATGCATGCAATCCGATTTGCATCTAACATTCATTGCACGAAGTTTGTCTGTATGCATGCATGTATTGACATGCGCAAGTATGTACGTATCTACGTGTAGTATACGTACGTATATTTCCCTTCGTTTGTTCGAGGTGCCCGCAGTCTTGGGCATGCCCCTTCACGCCAACAGCATACTGCAAGGTGAGGTGTCCAGCCTGTGGGGACGCGGCAAGTAGTGCCGTACTCCTGTCGGCTGGCGGTGTTTGTGGGTGTGTGTGTATATATATATATGTGCGCATGCGAGACGAATTTTTGTTTGATTGGTTCTAGCTAGAAGTATAGACAGTCAAGCCCTGTCTTGCGGTTTGCGCGCTCGAGTGTCGGTTCGTGTCGCTCGCATTGAGGGGAGGGGCCCTTCGACAGTCGGGTGATGCAGAATCTCCGGACTAAAGGACGCAAGGTGTCTATTTCAGCGAGCGTTTCGGCTGGAGCGGCTTCCTGCGGTCGACCCACCTGATCTCACACCCACACACACACATGCTCACACATCCCTGCACGCATACGACACATGTATGCACTGTATTCACAAGTTAACAAATTGAACTGAACGAAGGAAGCCAAGAAGCTCGGCGAGCCTTGCGCAGGCCTCTGCGCCGAAGCCGAAGGCCAAGAAGAAGCGTCGCCTAGGCACTTGACTTTTCCGGCAGCGCGCTGGGAGCGAAGCGGGCAAGAAAAAGATGGCGCGATCTCTGCCGAATCTCTGCTAGATGAGGCTTGCAGTTGGGCCCGGGCGGCCCGACAGAATCCACGAATGCATACATTCGCAACATTGTCGATCTTGTTTGTGAGTTACCCACACAGTTCCGGAGCTGCAAGCACTCACGGGATCGCAGGCTTAGAGCATACTACTGTCTTTGTTATTGGCACCCCTGGAGTTGTAAAGCGATCGTGGTTTTGCAGTTTAATTAAGCATCTTCGCAGATGGAGTGCCTGAAGAGGTGCATCAAGTATATACGAGATTGAAACACACATATATACATATTTGTACGTATATATATATATATACATATCTGTACTATGATGATCGTCATCATTGTTCAGATGCCTCATGAACTTTTTGCCACGGCAGACCAGAGCCAGGTGCGGCCCACGCTGCAGAAACCGACCCGGCCCTTCCTCTGCGTGGCATCGCTGGAGAGAGGTGCTTGGTAGGTGTTACCCAGAAAATATCCCTGAATTAAGGAATATACCGAATATACCTTAAATGATACTCCGGATCCTACTGTATAATTTAAGACATATTCCTTAATTAAGGAATATTGGAGTCTCGGAGTAGTTGGAGTAACAGCCCGGCCGACTTCCTTACTGTAGCCCGGATGCAAAACACAGTAGTAATGGGGTTTTGGGGGGTATTTTGTACTATAGCTACAGTCGGAACCTTAAGGAGGAGCAGTAGCAGTGGCAGTGGCTGCAGCTGTAGCCTGCTGTAGCAGTAGCAGCAGCAGCAGCAGCAGCAGTAGTAGTAGTAAAAAGAATAGTACAAGGGTTTGGGTAGTTTGCTGTAGGTACTAGGAGCAGGACTAACAGCAGTAGTAGTCGTCGTCCTAGTAGTAGTATTAGTACGAGTAGCAGCAGTCTTTGTAGTCGGAGTTTCCTCGTCGTGCGGTGACTCGCAATGAGCCTAGCGACAGCATATTCCCACTTAGTCGGGGTTGTGTTCAAGTTTTGGAGAGCTTTCCTGACTGCTAGTTTAGGATCCGCCGTTGAAGTGCTGGAGTCTTGCCGCCATGTTCTTGCCAGCTTCCAGCCTTTAAAGTCTCAAAGTCTTCACTGAATTCTGAACTCGGCTTTCGTGGCGGTTATTAGTTAATATGTTCTTTTCTTTCAACTGCTATCGAACAGCCTCAGTATGTGAAGGCAGCTGCTATACTCCGTGCACCCGGAGCCCCAGAGCATTCAGCTGGCTCAACACCCATAACATCTGCAAAGCGACGACAACTCGCGTCTGGAGCTTCGCCAGGCGGCCAGGAATGCGAGTGGGAGGCTTGATGGTGTCTCAGAGTGTTTTCGTGGTTTCGCTGGTATTCAAGTTCCTGTCCCGGCACCCGGCATTTTGGGCAAAAGGGTCCCGGGCATGGAAGGCTGTTTCGATCGGTAGGAATTTGATGTTGTGCGTGCGCAAGCAAAAGAAAATTATGTTCTAGCCTGCATGTTCGTGCCCTTGCATTGCGAGACTCTTGATGATGGCACGGCAGAGAGAGAGCGAGAGAGAGAGAGAGAGCGAGAGATAGCGAGAGACAGAGAGAGCGAGAAGCAAAAGAAAATCGCCGCTGACACAAGACTGCGCGGCGCGCATAAACAATCATGTTTCTGAAATGCAGAGTGGTGTCGCACAATTGCCGGATGAGGAGGTTAGATGCAGGCTCTGACGTGCAGCTTTCCTGATTGCCAGATGGGTGGAGACCAGAAGCCGCTCACTTTGACAAAAGACATCTTGCGCATCCAGGACCTGTGTTCCGCTTTTGCAGTTTGGGGATTGTGGCCTGAGAGTCTACGAGTAGGACACAGTGTCGCTTCCCGGAAACAAAGCGTGCCAATGTATGTATGTAACTATGTATGTATATATGTATGTCTGTTTGCAATAATGTACGACTATACATCTCTAGACTCTAGATGTGCGTATGCATTTAGTATACATTTTTGCATATACTTAAATAAATATATATATATATATATGTCTGTTCATGTTAGTTTTATGTTGACATTGTCTGTGTTGGGTAGCAGCGCACGAATGTTGATGGGTATTCCGCCTCAACTACTATTCAGGTTAGCAGCGCTTAGCACACTTAAGGTATCCAGACAATGTCCAGCCCCGGGTTATGCAGCAAATAACTGCTAATTGTTAGCAGCTCTTAGCGTTCAGATATGTTTCAGCAAAGCACGGTTTGCCTGCGAGTCCAACATGATGAGTTGATGGATCTTTCCACTCCACCTGTTCGAGTTAGCACCATCGGGTTCTTCAGGCATTGTTCAATGCAGATCTAACCAAGTTAGCATCATCGAATTGCTTAGGCATTTTTCAAGACGGATACTACTCTAGATGAGTAGTGTGTGCTTGTGTATGTGTATATGAAAATGTAAAGACAATGTGAAGAATTCAGTTGCAGATACATAGATACAAACATGTTTATACCTATGTGCACATGCTTTCATACAGATACAAAGAAACTAGATAGGCAGTTAAACGGATAGGTTGACATGCTGAGTTTGCTCACTCGACAACTTACTTGTGTTTACGATGTGCGCCCTAAGTAGACATCCGTACCATCGTCAGCGACTGATAGCCTAGACAAGCGCGCCTGTGTGAGAAAGAAGCGATCATAAAAAGTCAAGAGAAGCCTCCTGATCAAGAGGTTGACGATATATCGATTCCCCATTGGCGGAGATTCGCCCAGCCGCCTTATCACAACATGTGTCTTCGTTGTTTCTGTAGCAACTGGATCCTTGGCCTGCAAACCCTGCAATGTCCAAGAATCACGCTTGTCACCCAACATGCATCCGTGCACCATGGAAGGCCATTCCAATGGTCCCAGGGCAGGATGACATCAGCTGAGGCAGCGCACGCGCAGAAAAGTTGGGCGTGGCATTCATGGTCCGAAGTGTGCTTCAGTTGTCAGTACGATGGGGGCGACGATGTTGCAAGTGATGGTGACAAGTGATGGTTACATGTTCATACTGCTTGGTCCTGAAACTGCTGCTTGTTTACAACTACCTACGCGTCGCGGCTAGTGCTGTTTTCTTTTCCTGTCATTGCGCCAGCTAGCTGCTGCAGTTTGTAGTCAAACCTAAACTTACTGACTGGACGAGGACTGCGGCTGTTCTGAAAGCTGTTCTGCTGCTACTGGTGGTGGTGGTGGTGGTGGCACTATTTCCACTGCTGTTGCGGCGTCGAATAGAAATATAGAAATATTATTTATTATTGATTAAATTCTTAAAAATTATATTTGATCGGAATTAAAGATAAAAGATAGTTTTTTTATTATTTATCGATTCCGAAATTTTAAAAGAACTCTCTAATCTATATATATATATACTTACTTATGGATAGAAGACTATTTAACATTATAAGATTTTAAAGAAATTGAATTCAATTTGGAGCTTAAAGCTAAGGGAGATCACTAAATTTAAATATTATAATATTCTTTCTATGGTTCGAATAATTTATTCAAATAATTTGAATGAATATTAAATAATTTTCAATATTTATTCTAAATCTCCATAGCTGATAATATTATTAGATCCAAAATAATATGCCCTCAAATTTTCATTTTATAATTTCAGTGTCAAATTTTCATATATATATATATATATTAATAGCTTGATCGATAAATTCTAGAATATCATATCTCGAAATTTGAAAGTTCTGCGGATCTAAATTAGAAAGGAAATATATTCTTTTATTTGATATATTTTTGATATATTAGATTCATATCTCTGCATATCAAGTCGTATATATTTATCATATTTAGAATCTATAATCTATCATAAATTTTCTCTAGTCCAGCTCTAAATCCGAATCTCAAATTTAAATTTATATATCGAATATTATTCTTTATATCATAGTTCCATAAGCATCTAAAAGATGAAAAATTTAAAAATATCTGTTTCTAAATATTCAGGTCCATATATTATAAATAAAATGCAAGCTTTTTCTTTTATTGATCTTAGTGTTTCTGGGATATATATGATTTATAATCGTATTCCTTATAAGGGATCAAATAAGATTTGAGGCAGGGGTTCCAATAGATGGGGCAAAGAATTTTTTCTTTCTGAATTTTTGAAAAATATATGCAGAAGGACTATATGATTGATGATATATTCTTTCTCAAATATATGGAATTAGTTTTGTTTGCAACTTGGTCCGTTGATAGAAATAATAAACCTATTAGAATATATTTTAGGTCTTTTGCTTGATTTTGATTTATTTCTATGAGAATTTATATTCTGAGAATCGAATATATATTATCTGATTTATTATTTCTCTATATTTTTCTTCTTTCTTCTAATAGATTTCATAAAGATCGAATTCTATTTATCAGAATTTTCATTTTTTTTCAGAATCTTCTTATTATTTATATTTCTAATTTCGATATTTTCTTCTCATCAGAAATCTCTTCTCAAAATTATGAATTAATAAATATAAGATAGAATTAAGATCTATAAATATTTGAATAGAATCTCGAAATATTTTAAAATTAAAAGAATATTAGAGAAATATTTCATTTCATATTTTGATTTATTTTTATCAAATATTTACATATTTGAAATTTAGAAATTTGATATTCATATTCGATTAAAAGAATATATATGAATAGCTCTTTATTAGATATTATAAAAAAATAGAAATATTTAAAAATAAATTCATATCTATCTATATTATAGATTTAAATATAGTTATGACCTGCCGGTGTGGTTCAATATGCCAAGAGTATTCAATATGCCTGGCTCAAGGCCCACTAGACACCCGACATGGGTCGGCATTCACGAGTGACTTCCGGCTCGACCAGCCGGAAAGTCACNTCAATATGCCTGGCTCAAGGCCCACTAGACACCCGACATGGGTCGGCATTCACGAGTGACTTCCGGCTCGACCAGCCGGAAAGTCACTTCCAACCATCGTGACCCCGAGCAGCCGACAGCTTAGACTCGCGAAAGACAACACAATGTTCCACGAAGCTTTCGTTTGCTCACTGATCTAGAATTTTCAGCACAACCTGTCCTC
>BGNK01007175.1:0-20087 GCA_003297005.1 Symbiodinium sp. clade A Y106
GGCAGGGGGAAACTAAAAGACAAGGAACCGCAGAATCAGGGGACAACCCACAACACATGGAGCCACAAGACCGCGAACCCACGAACCCACAGGGGCGGCGGGGAAGGACAACCCACACCACAAGGAACCACAGGGGGGGGGGGCCTAGCAGCGCTGCACCATATATGGGGCGTAGGGCTTTTCATTCTGGACGAGACCGACGTATAGCAGGAGCACCTGGAATCTTGAGCCCATGTCGAGGTCGTTTTCGCCACGTGCACGGGTGCAGCAGTCCTTCACCGAGAGATCAGGTCCCTGCACGGAGATTCGCCATTGGGGCTAGAATTGCAGGAAGTTCCGGACCGCTGTTTTAGGACTGCTCAGATTACTGTGCACAGACTTTGACAAGCAGGGCTGCCGCGACGCCACAAAGCAGCAAGCCGAAGCCTGAAGCCCATGTCAGCAGGCTTAAGAGGGGCGGAATGTCGGAACACCCAAATCGCAAAACTTGGAACGCTAAGCGATCCGACAGTGGAGTGAACAGCATGGTGATGCTTCTGAATGAGAACCGACCGGGTTGACTTAGCGACTTGCTTCTGAATCGTACCAGCCCCTATGCTTCAGAACCGAGAAAGCTGCGTCATGTTTTTTCACGAACTGCTGGAAACCCATGGATGTCATAGTGTGGCCACAGACTCATAGTGAGTATCGAACGAGATCCTTACCGCAAACATGCAATACGAGGAGGAACTCCTCCTCCTCCTCCTCCATTTTTGTGCACTCAGGCGTGGACTTGGGTCAGCAGCGTCTTTAGAGCTCCTGGGCACGGATTAGCTGTTATCGATCATTGGTGAGTGGCTTTCGTGAGGGATTCAGTCGGTGTCGGCACATGGGTAGTGTGCCGTGTTGGAACTGCGTTTCAGTCACTATTGTGACGATGATGTTTCAACAATCACGATTGTTTCGTTTTGTTTCGATTCAGGTCTCTTGTGCATCCTCACAGTCTTCGTTTTGCCCTGTCTGATCCTGTCTGGAAGCAGAGACGGGTGCCTCGTCATGTTTTAACTTCGTTCTATGTTGACTGTTGTCTATACCTGTGCAATTTGGCCAGTACTGGTGCTGCCAAACCTGATGCGACAACACTCGGGTCCGTTGCCATCTATCATGGCATTGCTCTTTGACCGTTTGCATGAGTGCTCTGAAGCCCCAGATTGTGCTTATGATACAGCCTTGGATTCACCGGCGCTGCAAGGTTTGACGTCGTGGTTATCGATGAGGCGGCGCAGGCACTGGAGGTGCACGTGTCAGAGCCTGGGAGAGTTGCATCCTGACGTGAGTTCGGCTCAATTTCAAGGTGGCCTGCTGGATCCCTTTGCTCCTGGGCAAGAAGGCGCGCCGTCTGCATGGTCATCTGCGCGTCATCTTGAGACTCGGAGGCGGTACTGGCGGGTGACCACCAGCAGCTGGCGGCCTGCGTGAAGTCCACGGAAGCCCAGCAGCAGGGCCTGGATCCAAGATCAGGGTTGATCTAAGAGATGAGCCCGTGTTCTAGCTTTGAGGTCTGGATGAGACACTCTTCGGCCGGCTGATCGACCGCTTCGGCGATGACGTGGCTTCCCTCCTGTCCATCCAATATCGATCCAACGAGAAGATCATGGGCTGGTCGTCCCAGTCCTTCTACAGCTCGCGTCTCGAAGCCGCGCCATCCGTGGCGAGCCAGACACTGAGTCTGCAGGAGGTTCCTTCCTTGAACATCAGCGCAGAGATCCTAGAAATGATCACTGCCCCCCTGCTGTTTGTTGACACTGCCGGGCTGAGCATGTACCGAGAGGATGGGGAGGCCTCACGTTCTGACATCCAGCAGTCGAGATGCAATCCGGGAGAGTCTCGCTTTGTTGTGCACTATGCAAAGATGCTGGTGAAAGCGGGGCTGCGACCTGAGGCTTTCACGGTAATAACACCATACAACCGTCAAGTCGAGCAGCTTCGCGCAGACTTCGCGGCGGATGCGGATGTTGAGGCTTTGAGAATAACACCCCGCATTAACACGGTCGACTCATTCCAGGGCCAGGAAGCGGATGCGGTCCTGATCTCGCTAGTGCGCTCAAACACGCACGGAGTCGTTGGCTTCTTGTCCGACTATCGCCGTTTGAATGTGGCAGTCACCAGGGCAAGGAAGCATGTCTTGCTGGTGGGCGATGCTAGTACGATCTGCAACGATGACGTGCTCAGTTCGCTTTACGGCTATGCATGTGATCACGCCCGGGTGGCCTTCGTCCAGCAACTGCTGGACGAGCAAGGTGGGATCCCAGCAGATCCCAGCACGGCCGCTGCTTTGCAGGAAGAGCGTCGGCAAGCCCTGGCGAGAACATCTGTGCCCAGGCAGCATGGTGCATGTCACCCTTTGGCCGTACACGTATGCTCCCGCTATACCGCACTTGTTCGGTCATGATGGATGTTTGCAGGGAATGCTGGCATGCCCGATCGTAACAGATTCGCAGAAGCATCTCTAAGCGCTCTTATCTCCAAGGCCAGAGATGCGCGTAGATAGCAAGTGCCGATTGGGCATTTTTTCTCTACTGTACCCGACTTGGCGCACGGTGTCCAGTTGCAGTTAAACTCATCTTCCGTTGGGGCAGAGCCAAGCCGACGAGCAAGTCGCTCAGGACAAGTCAAAGGAGAAATTGCGAGACAAGGCGCAAGAGGAGGAGAAGCTCCGACAGCAGTTCCAGAAGCGCCTGCGTCATGTTTTGGATGCTGGTCTGAGTTAAGCAAGATTTTTCCGTCCAAATCGTCGTTGCGATGTGCAGCAGGGACGTTCTTTGACTGATTTCTCCAATGCTTTGGACTTACTCCATGCGGTGCGGAACACCGGCCACTCCATCCGAGAGAGCTTCAGATGCAGCCCCAAGAACACCTGCTTTTCAAAGGACACTGGTCAGCCACTTCAGCTGCCGGCCAAGCTGAATCCGTACGAGCGGGCTATTGCCCACGAGGTTTGGGAAGTGATGGTAGGAGTTCAGAGGCTTTTTAGGCTTGCAGAGTCTCGTTTTGCGGCTGGATCTTCTCGAAGTTTGTGTTCTCTCGATGTGACCTGCAGGTGGCCAAGGAGCTTGGCTTGATGCACGAGTCCAGAGGCACGGGACCTTTGTTCAGATCGCTCGTGACCTCCAGGGCGGTGCCTTTTCAAGAGGCTTCGACTTTTCAACAAATGGAATGCATGTGTTTTTGGAGAGGTTGGGAAGGGTTTGCAGTTGACACTGTAGAGGTTGACAAGTTCAGACACTTGGCGATAGGGCTTCGGGCGCCAGCCCCGATACGAGTGCCGAAATGCGCAATGTTTCAGTCCTGTTCTTTGATGGATGTCTAGAGCATTCTAGAACAGAACTCTGGCAGGCGAAGGCAGCGAGCGTCGCCTCGTGGTCTCTTGGCCTCCACTTGGCGTTTGGACTACCGCAAGATCCTCAAGTGATGCGTCGGCTTCAGGTGTGGTCCAAAGACGGCCCCGTGCCAAACTTCTCAGAGCCCGCTACCGCTGGCGCCAGTGAAGTTCAAACAGGCGCCGTGTGGGGCGCACGGGGGAGGGGGCCCCAAGGAGACCTGCTCTGTTTCAGGTGTCGATGCCAGCACCGCAAATGTCGCAGCTCCGGCGGAGGAGGAGACGGCACTGGAGGCCTTCGAACGGAGGGCCCGCGACTTGCTGGCCTCGCTGGGACACTCGTCTTGTCTAGAGTGTAGAGGTGCGCGCTACGCGACGGTTCAAAAGAATCTGAAAGCGCGCTGAGCTCAGGTCCGGGCCAGCCGGTTGCAGAGTGGAAGTCCCCTACAGACGAGGAGGCAGGCAAGCTCTTAGAGTCTTAGAGGCTTCTTGGGGGCGGAAGGCATGGCATAGCGCCTTTGGACGGAAGGCACGGGCGGGACGCCGGAATGCTTGATGCCTCTTTCTTGAGGTGGAAGTTCTTCACCGGCTTGCAGGCCAGCACACCCTGACCGCGGCCAGCTCCCTTTTCTGCTTCTGCATGTTGCACACAAGATCCCGGCACATGACTCCTTCCCCAGCTACGTGTTGACGAAGAGCTGCATCCGCCCCTAGGTGTTGTTCCCGAAGAATAAATCCGCTAAGTTGCGATCTGGGTGGCTTTCAGGTTTCCCAACACAGCGGAACATGCGGCTTTTTGCTAGTTCGTGGCAGGCGATCTGCAGCTCGAGGTGCTGGAGGCTGGCAGTGGCAAGAAGCGGCGGCTTCAGCTGAAGGCTTCTTGGCAGCAGCAGGCAGGGCCCACGGCCGGCCTCGAAGTCAGAGAAAGCCCATGATCCGTGTATATCCGTGTGATCCCAAACGAGGTGGCGTTGCCTGAATCCACGAAGACCGCCACAGAGAAGAGCGCGCCGGGCTCACAACCAAAGCCCGCCGTCAGTTCCGAGGCCGCGCTGGGGATGAAGTATTTCTGGGGTGGCATTGCTCGAGGTGAAGATTTGGCCTCGAGCCATTCTCCGAATCCTGGTGGTTATGTTTCCTTGGGGATCCCTACATGTCAAGAACTACTACGTCCTCTGCAAGTAGGCTTATCAGCAGGCCGTACTTTAGCAGATGGTTATCCCTCATCAGGCCATAGTGTGAGCGTGACGGGAGTCGTTGGAGCGGTTTCATGGTGTGAGGAAGTCGTATACAGGGCGTGCAGCGTTGGGCATCAGGCTCCTTTGGCAAGCTGGTGCAGCTTCTGCAAACACACGGGCCTACTTCCCTTAAACCGTTAAGATGCCTCCACTCTCCTAAACGTCTCCTAAACACCCAAGACCAGAATCAGAGTCTGTGGGACGCGCCAGGGAAAGTCCAAGTCCGAGCCTGCCTCTGCCAATGCGCAGTTGGCGAGCCTCCACGAAGAAAGGCCCGGCAGTCTACCTTTCGGAACAGTGACGCCCGGTTCTGATGAAATGCGCTCTGTCCCGTGATGGGCTGCGAACGCGAACTCTTCGGCTGCAGACGAGAATCTGTTAGCATCTAGAACATGAGAGCATCGACTCGAGGAGACAGCGTCAGTTGGCCATGGCCGAACAGCGGAAGAAGGACATCGAGAAGAGCAATGCCGATCCTTGAAGGAGATATGATATGATGATATGCTGGTGTGCATTGGTTTCCACTCCAGCTGGAGAAAGCACGAGAAAGCTAGATTGCTTTTCTGGCATCGCATATCGGTGTCTGCAGGTTTCCTGTTCAGCAGCGCCTTCAGTCGCATGTGCATGTGAGGCTTCGTACTGCATGCCTGCGGCGCTCGATTCTTGCGAGAGCCGCATCTGGGGGCATGTCCTGGTTCACTGAGGACATCAAAGTGGCCAAGCAGGCGACCCTGAAAGGTGAAGTTGGGTGTTGGGCTAACCAGGCTAACGGCTAACCGTCAGAGGAAAAGAGAAAAGAGGGCCTAATAAACAAGAAGTTGTGTGTCGGATCTGAGGGCCTGAACTAGTTTGACATCTGCATACTGTGGCAAAAATCATCCTCCCGTGTCGCAGGCAGCCAAAAAGGAGAAGTCTGCAAAAAAGGCGGCTGCCACCACTGATGACGACGATTTGGACGCGCTATTGTCGGAATTCACGAAGGAGGCCCGCGTTCGAGGTAGATTAATCAAGCCTGGGATCGAAGGAACGGAGGGGCAAGCCTGTCTGAGCGAACGAGCTTTGCGCTAGCTGAGGAGGGCATGTGCAGTTTCGCCAACTGCAAGGACCACGGATCATGAGCTTAGCAGCACCATTCTGATGGATGCCAGAGACTGACCTAGACCGTGAAAGCGCTGTTTTGAGTTGCCCACATAGTGCCCCGTAGCATCTCTTCACAGACGGCTTGCTCTGAAGACTCTGCGAGGAGAAGACGAACACCCTCATGGACATGTCATGCGCTCGGACTGCGCGATCCTCCCACCAGCAAAGTCAGCCCGCCCATGTGACCAGAACCCGTTCATTGCCATTCTGAGGCTCTCCAAGTGCAAGTTCTGCAGCAGCCGCTTCTGCCTCAAGCATGCTCAGGCCTGGTCATGCAAGGAGCGCTTTCAGATCCAGAGTCCAGAGCCCATGCGCCAAACAAATGCAACGAGTAATCTGCCAGGCGGAGGTGCATGGTTGTGGAGATCAGGCACAGCGCATGGAGCAGAAGAAGTGGAAGGAGGCCTGCGCTGACGCCTGGCTCTCTTGGGAGGGCGAGGGCTCTGGGAACTTTGAGCATCTGGACCGTACATCTGCGGGGCTTGGGGACCAACTTAGGTCTACTGTCAAGCAAGAAGGCCCTTCAGGGAGAAACCCGCAACGTGACAAAACTGCGCCCCTGTTGTGTCCTAAGCACCGAGGCGGGTTCGCGCGGCAGCGGCTTGGTGAACCGGTCTGCTGGCAAGGATGGGCGAGGTGGCCGCCGTTCTTTCTCCAAATATGTTCAGATACCCCATGCTATCTACTGAGCGTCGCGATGCGCGCAATCCAAGTCAGCGGACATCGATTGCGCTTGCTTGGAATGCTCGTGACATGCTTCCGTCTCCCTGGCCAAACTTCTGAAACTAGTCAGAGGTAGACAGCCTTCTTTGAACTGGGCCGTATGCCTTTTTATAGTTGTCCTTTTTGGGCTTGGCCCGCTTCGCACTTTGAGAAGGAGCACTCGCCAACAAACTGCAAGAGAAGGTGGGCAGCAGACTTGACCCAACGAGACCTACAGCGTGTTTGTCTTCCGTGTCACTGTCTGCAGGTCAAGGAGCAAGAGGCCAGCAGGACAGCCAAGAAGAAGGAGAAGAAGTGACAAAAATCCGTGGTGCATCTGCTGATACAACCTTCTTCAAGAGTTGCCCTGCCCAGCAGCATGGATACAGATGTTATGCTGCAAGGCTTGATGAATGAACAGGAAAGCCACAGCCCTTTCAACTTACAAGATGTTGAACCTTCCACAGCCAACCTTTGCACGACCTGCATTGGTCTGACGTGATCCCCATTCTTCTTGTACTCACCGCTATGGATACCCACAACCAGCCTTTACAGACTGAATTCTTGTCTTGCACCCTGCTGGCCTCCGCATCCATGTCATGGATGATGTGGCCCAGTCCGCCAGCGAGGCGACGAGGGGTTCTTGCATTTCTTGAATAGTCCCCCGGCAGAGAGCGAATCGGTCTGCAGCCTTGTGCATGGAGGGCAAGAGTGCAAACTTCCACGACCGTCGCTGTGAGGCTTGAAGCCTAACTTGCTTACACTGCTAGTGCAGCCCTTGCTTTAGCAGTAACAATCCGGGTTTGTTGCGTTGGGAACCGTCTGCTAAAATCTTCAGCTGGAACCCACAAACAGAAAGCTCCAACAACCCTGCAATCCTCCTGCCCTCCATTCGCCTCCTGCGCGTGTGGCACAACCAGGAGGCGAGCCCCGGTGGACAGTACAGGGTTCCCAATAATGCTATTGGCCTTGACTTATAAGACAGTTGACAGGTTTTGTCATGCAAGCAAACTGAGGAATCCTGCTCGCGTCCTTGGAGCGGCGTGAAACAGGTCTCTTGCTTATGGTTAGAAGGTGAAAGCCTGCAACTTAATTTTACTTGTGCATGTGATGCACCTTGCAGACTGACAGAGGTATGTTCCAACTGGAGGCGTTGGCTCTGTTGGTGCGTGCTGATCAATGCAAACAAATTTTGCGCTCATGAGTTCGCAACAGGACGTAACGTGGACTGTACCGGGACGCACGGCGTCCTGGCGTCCTCCACCCCGCAGCGAGAGGCCATGACACGCAGGTTGAGCGCAAACCCTGGAGCGTGGTTTGTGCCAGGCTGCGGCTGGAGCTGGCCCGGTTGCGGGCCGAGTTGGCCGCACTGCCACAAGGCCTGATGATGCTTTATGGGTAATTACCTGGCGCGAAAAGAGCATGAGGAATGTCATGTGTCATATGCCTCACGAGGCCAACCGACCGCAGACAGCGGTAGCATCAGCAAGCCCAGCTGCAAGACGCCGGCTTTTTGCGGCACTCATATTGCAAGCGTTGAGCTGCTGCCGTGGCCAAGGTTGCTATCGCTGTATTGACCGGTTTGTGGTCGTCATTTTTTCGTCCGGCCAGCGCTCGTCTCGGGAGAGTTTTCATACAGTTGTCATTCAAGTCACCTCGACGGCATAAACACATTTTGTCTGAGGCCCGCGCCAGCCCTGTGTGTTTTGGAGGCGGCCTAGGCGCATGGTGTTTCAGAGACGTTGCGCGCGTGCAATCGTGTGCTATGTCACACTACCAGTGCCTGTGTTGCTGGTATATTGATTCAAAGCCATCGCTTTGTCTTCACGTCACATCGTGTGACAGAACCCGCAGATCTGTTTCCCAGGATGTGGTTTTTGTTTTCGCTTGGGAAAGTCGAAAGTTGAGACTGCCATCTTGCCCGTAAGCATCGACGTTGTGTTTCCACTCTGAGCGAGCTTGGGGCTTAACCAGATGCACTTTGCATGTGGTTGAAGTCGTGCATGCATGGGCATCCTTCAGATCCGTTCTGCCACCCTCCCATCCAGGCTTCAATCGGCACGACGTGGACTCGCAAGAGCTTGGCGGAGCCTTGTTGTGTGCTAAGGGGCGGACGTGGACCTTACTTTCTTTGCATACGGAAAGTCCCACACTCCTTCCCCTTGCGGCTACAGGTGCTTAGTCATGCGTAGTGTCTTCCATCACGTGTTCGGTGGCTTCTGCAAGTGAGCTGTCCATGAAAAGGGTTCCTGCAAAGGGGGTCTTGGATTCAAAAGCATGGACGTGCCAAGCCTGAGGCAGCCAGCGACAACGCCCCAGTCGTTGCGTTGCGCGGGCGAACTCAAAAAGACCAAGTTGCATATGCGTCATCTGAGCACATGCAGGTGTGCATGCGGGGTCAGCGTGAACAGGGGGTTACCAGACTTGTGCTGCGGAAGGCAGACTCGGGGGCCGAGGATGCAGAGCGGGAGGAGAGGCCTCGCAAGACATGTGAGATAAGCACCATGTATCTTTAGTGACGTTCTTTGTAACAGTCGTTGTCCGAAATTGATTGGATGATGCAGTTCGATGTTACACCGAGACGTTGTCGGTGACAGCACTGCTGTGCTTGGCATGATAAATGTCCGTGAGGCGTCAGCGCGTTCCGGTAGCTGATGCACAGCTAGCACCGTTGGAGGCTTGATGCCCAATTAGCATTTCACATTTGAATTGGAAGTGTTGCTTGTTGGATTTTGGTGGGGCGTATTGTCATCTTAGCCAGGTCACATGAACAAAATTGACGGGACAGTTTCGCCGGCACACATGTGGCATTTGTAAAGAGGCAGTTCAAGCCGATCTAGCCAGTTTGTAATCAACAGGTGCACTTCTCGCAGATGCGAGCGAACCCACATTTCCGGGACGGGCGCTCCTTGGTCGAAGTGGGCGGCTGAGACTCTGTTTGCGATAATGCAAGAATTAGTTGTGTTGCTGTCTCAAGCTTCGTTTTCACAATTTGATTTTTGCTCTGAGCAGGCCATCGAGCAGATCAAACACGTTCCATTTGAGGCACGCACTGATACAACTGTTGCAACAATCCGCAGCATCTGCCGGAGCGATCGTGAACAGGTCCGTTACCTGATAAACTGCATTCGGTCTCTACTACTGGGTATGGGAAACACGGTCTCCACGTCTGAGTCCGTCTGCCGACACGGTCACGATGCTGATTCTTTACTTGTTGATTCTCGCAGTTGCAGGGCACTGCCGATCGTGATGACATGCCAGCTGCAGCCTGAGATATACCGGCTGATCAAGCACGTGTGAATCGGAATTTGCCATGGTAGGGAAGCGAGCGTTTCGTCCTGACATGGACCACCAGGTTTGTGTTGAGAACATCGATCAAATATTATGTGTTGACTGGTGAACACTCGAACAAAGAATGGTGTGGATTCGGCATCAGTCAATTGTTGCGATTTCGACGCTGTCGCGAGGTTTGTAAGCCTTCTCACGTTCCCGTAAGCCTTTCACTCGTTAGCAGTGGACGAAACAGACTTTGGATATTGCCAATATCGCAGGTATGGCTGCTGAAGGCACCATTCCCTCCGATTGAGGCCGCATTGCTGGGACCCTTAATGTCGCAGAGTCCATCCAGGATCCCACTTTCGTTTATTTGCGGCTCGGAGGTATTAAAGTGGCGATGCAAGCTACGAGACGAGACAGGCGCATCGGGATGCTTGTCAACTGTGGCATCCGTCCGATACTGTACCGCGGGAGCGCCGCCTATCGGCTTCTGCGACTCTGGCCAGGCAAGCCATTGATTGATGCAGAGACAGGTGATGAACTCATCGATGCAGAGGTTCTTGGCATGGGGAGTCAAGAGAAGGGGTCGAACTCTCGGGCCTTTGTGAGGCTCACTCACTTAATCATTCACCCACTCGCTCAAGCCTGAATCATACTGGCCCTCTGGGATGGCCGGCTGCCACACGAGCTGTCACAAGAAGTGTGATGTGTGCGTGAACCACTGCTCCTACCAAGAAGTTCGAGGTGCATCATTCAAGATGTTTACAGCCGTAGTCGGCGATCTGAAGCATTCTCCCCTTTGCAAGGATTCCAATATGCTCATGCAGAGCACTTGGCAATCATGTAGATGAAAGCTGAGGTGGAACAATAAAACATGTAACGTCTTGAAAAGTAGCATCCATTGCGCCTGGAGCTTCTAGCAGGTTCTAAAAGTTCAGCCCTCCCGGCTAGAAGCAGGACCGCTGGTTTACGCTGGACAACCGTCGCCTCTATTGCCTCCAGAAGGCCTTTCGGCTGTCCTTCCGAAGCTTTCTTTTGTTCTGGCTCCGTGGACCGATCATCAAACTCGAAGTCCAGACTCTGCACTGCACACTAGTTGTTTATGTTGTGCCTTTCAGTCAGTACTATTGTCATTTTCCAAGTATCATTGCTGCTGCGACGCCTAGGACCAGGGCCTAGCCTTTCATTTCGATTTCATTTCTGGCCGCAGCTGGTGCTTTCCGTTGTGCCACCAACCTGTCTTCATAGTGCAGGAGGCACGCAAACAAATCATGGGCAGCCACATACGGCGTTCTAGTGTTTTCTTGGGTTCCTACCCTGAAGAATAATGATGATGATGATGGTCGTTAGTACTTTGCGCTGCTTCTGCCCGGTGCAAGTAGCAGTAGTAGTCGTCGTCGCAGTCGTAGTGGTAGTCGGAGTCGCAGTCGAAGTGCCGTTGGCAGTGGCAGTGGCGGTGGTCGTGGTCATGGTCGTAGTGGCGGTCGTGGACATGGTGATGGTGGTGGTGGTCGTCGTCGTAGTAGTCGTATCAGTAGTAGTAGCAGTGGCGCTGCTGCTGGGCATAGGCTGCCGTGGCTTTGTGGCCAGAGCGTGCAGTGGCCGAAGTCGCTCGGCTTCCGCCGGGACGCCTGGATGGAGCTTGTGTCCAATTGGGTCCTGTTTAGATACCGACAGGCCTGTTGCGTTGAACACAGCACGAGATGAGTACAGTTCCGTCACTGAAGCCAACCCTGAACCCTCAGGCGGCAAGTGCTCCAGGTTGTCAAATGGCATCGGGGAAGTTATTGGGTTGGGGTCTGCGTGGAACCGCTTTGGAGCTTGTTATTCAGCATGGTATTGTCATTTACTTCCAAGCTTTCCTTCGTATGTTTGCATCATCTTGGTGTTGATTTATGCTTGCGAGCAGCTATTTTACGCTGGTATGAAGCTCTAGTCGGATCTTGCTGCTTCCTGCTTTCCGTGCTGTGATGATGAAAAAATGAATGCATCCATGTCCGCCGAGAAGAAGATGGCTGCAGTCTGCGAAGGTCCACCTCGCTGACGAAGTTAAGGCAGCTGAAGAAGTTTCGTATACCTGCGCATGTTTAAGGGTGGGAACACGGCCAGCTTCGCATCTTCGACATTGCTTTTGTTGGAGGCTTCAGCATTCTGCCAGGCACACTCGACCGCGGCTGTAGCATTCTGATTGGAAACAGGCTCGATTGTTACATCCAAGTAGGCATGTTCCGCGTGGATGCTTGCAAAGACTTGGGCCATAGAAGGTTTGGCTGGGAGCACCTGGCACTGTATCAAGTGGATGTTTGCAGTGGGTTGTGCTGGCTGCCGACGCTGTCTGCAGGGTCGGTGGGCCTATGATAGGCCGTGCGCCCGTCCAACATTACTGCTGGAAACATGGCTCGAGATGAGTGTGAGAAATGGCCCATGCCAGGCTGGTCATGGAGGGAGTCTGTCGGGCTTGAGGCAGTGGCCACCTGTGTTTAGAGACTGGGTGGTGAGGATCTTCCGGTTTGGAGCTCTCTTCCCACCCTTTGTGGCTCCTTGGCTGCCATCGTTTATGTACCAACGTGTGCATGCTGGGACTGCTACGATCCCCAGGCCCTGGATGTTTCCTTCCGACACCGATCTCTTCCGGTGTCAATAGAAACAGGCTTCTGGTTTGGAGAGGGATGAACAGATTCTTGGCACAGAGTCGTTTTCACAGAGTTGTTTTGGGCGTAGTTCTCACCATTCGCACACTTATGAAGATTGTGTTGAGTTAGATGAAGTTAACAGTTTTCTGCTTTATCTCAGTCGTCAACGCACGGTAGGGTTTGGTAACTTGATACTGGATCCCTTTGCAAGTTTAAACCCGCTTTAAACTTAATGAGACGTTCGTATTCCTTGCCATGTGACTCCAGAGATGTTGCCCGACTTGGCCGTGGTCGTCCTTGATTTGATCTGCATGGGGATGCAGTCGGGAACTTTTGTTCTCGACTTCCGAAATGCTTGAAGCCTTGGAGGGTCTGCGCAGTTCCCCAGCGCGGTAACGACACGACCGTCTCGTCTCTCGTCTGAGAGTCTGCGTCAGTGACTAAAGCCTTGAAGTGCACCCGCCTCTTTGACTCTTTGCCTCCAAAGAGGCGACGTCTTTGGAGGTTCCGACCACTGCTCGAGGCTCAGAGACGCCCGCGCCACTTGCTGTCTTTTTTCGGGTTTAGCCTCGGTTTCAGCTAAGGGGTGGAGTGTACTCCTGCAATACATTTGCAATATTATGGAACGCAGGACCTTCTATCCGAAGCTTTGGCTTCAGGGCCGGAGATTGTGCCGGTGGTGCAGTTTTGGCCAAAAGGTGCAAATGCGTCGCCGTCCTCGACGCAAGTATGAGGAGGACGGGAGGACGTGCCGTGTGACAATCAGATGGCCCGGCCAGGCCCGTGGGCCCGTGGAGTCTCGATCTACAGGAGCAGCTTCGTGCCAGAACGCGACAGCATACAGGCTGACTGCGGCTGACTACTTCCTTCTTGGTCTGCGCCATTATGTCGAGTGTACCAAGTGGATGTGTTCCACAGGCAGACGTCCCAACGCCGAAATTGTGTCCGAGGGAGAGGTGAAGGAGAACAGAGGGATCTACTTTACTGTTTGTGCATGTTGTTGAGGTGGTCAGTGAACTTCAGGACTTCTTGTGTGCTACACTGCTACACCAGCTCTTCCGATTTAACTATCCCATCCTTGCTGCCAACCTCATGTCTGAAAACCCTTGTTTCCAGGACCAAGGCGGAAAGCGCCAGGAAGAACGGAAACTAAGCCACCCAGGACGAGACTCCGATTTTGGACAAAGATTTCCCGAGTCCACTGAGCCCCAAGAGCTTGTCGCATACAACTCAGTTTGGCGAAACGGAAACTTTGAAAAGAGCTGGGGTGCACCCCAGCATTCTAAAACCTCACTGGAAGGAAGACTATGCAGAACATGCATGTTCTGCATGCTCTCATGATCGTGACAGCACCAGAGGCATGCAGAGTTTACACAGTCGAATGACGAAAAACAAGTGCACCCGACTCCAGCTCGAATGACAGGACCAGTCATGCCCTTGTACAGTTCTTCCTGGTTGGATGCAGTCAATGCGGAGAGCCCACAACAAGACTTAGTGTTATCGCCATAACTTGCCATGCTTCGCTCCCGGCGCGCAATCGATGGCGACACTGGTAAAGATGAGGTTTGCACCTACATCTGCCACGACCAACCCTGGGGAGTCTCGGTGTCGTTTGAGGAGTCCACCAGCTCTGCCGTGCCGTGGACAGGCAGAGGGCCAGGCTGAAGAGTTCAGGAGTTGACCGCTGAAAGTGAAGAGCTTGGCAGGCATCTTCACTTTCCTGCTGCTGTACATAGCCATCCGCTGCATCAGCCAAGCAGTTGCCCCGGCCTCAGTCTTTATCAGCCATCGGTGTTCGGCTTAACGGCATACGTGTTCTGAGCAGGCATGTCCGCAAAGCTTGGGCCAACCGCATTCGTTCCGAGATTTCCATGCCAACATGTGAAGCTTGGTTATCCTACGTTGGCCCCATGCCGAACTCAGCAGCCAGCGGTAGAAGCAGTCAAACTGGACGAAGTTCTGGAGCCAGCAGCCACATCAGTGGCAGCATGAGGGTCGTGTCACGCAAGCGGCTCGGGAGGTTTTCCTTACCCAGTGACGCCTCGGGCGACGAAGAGCGAAGAGGCCGGCGAGGCCAGAGGCCAGCAAAACATCCGGCATTGAGGGTCTTTGCTTCGCTGCTTCGCATCCGCTTCGTGTGGCCGGCCTCAGAGAGTGCTCAGGGCTCGCTTACTCTTGTGGAAGTTGGTTTAAGAAGGCATGACGGAATCAGGGCCAGAGGCGGTAAAGACTGCCGTTCTTAGGCATTCACAGCTTGTTTTTGAATATTTTGGCCATCGCTGCATGGCCGCGCACGGCAAGTTTATTCAGTAAGACAGACACGACTCAGGATGACACGTCGAGGCAATTATTATTGTGCCGCATGAAAAGGTCTGACCCAGGACAAAACCAGTCGACTAGCACTCGAACGTAGCGCAGACCGAGAGTCGTCTGGGTAAAAGCATCTATAATGAGCAAGCGCCCACAGCTTGTTCCACCCAAAGTTTGACACATCTCTGGCAAGGCATTCTCAGTCGTCAAGCCCGGAGAGGGTGGCTCAGCAGCCATGATTACGAGTTCATGAGCCAAGATAGAGCCGTAGGTTCTCTCAGCAGGAACCTAGACAAACCACGAACATGACGCCTATGACATCAGACTAAGTTCGCAAAGCATCTGGTGACTTTGTGGCCGTCAAGGCAGTGGATGCCCCCTACTGCAGCCAACCAATACCCCGTATCCCGCGCCACTGATTATAGCTTCCAGAACTTTGAAGTGAGAGGACACATGCACACCTGTGACCTTTGGGCTTTTTCATGCCATCATAAACTGCATATCAAAGAAAACTACCACCACTACTCTTACCACGGTCATAGGGCATTGTTTTCGCTCTTGCTGTGCCATATGACTCCGGACCCTGCAGCGGGCAGCACGAAATTTCGGACCGGGGCGATGGGTCGGGTCGCATTTGACACTGCGGTCTTGAGCCCAAGGCTGATGCTGCGTAGAGCCCTGAAGCCCTGACGGAAGCGGGGCCCAAACGAGAAAGAAGGGGGTGGGGGGCACGCGTTTCGCGGTTTCGTCACGGATCTCCTTCGCCGGAGGACTTCCTCGAGCTCCGATGCCTCGGCCCAGCTCCCAGGCCCCTCCCTTCCGAGCCGTCACAGCTGAAGCTTCAGGGTTTCATGGGTTTTAGGGTCTAAGGGCCGAGGGGCTTCAGGGTTTCAGGGTTAACGCTTCACTGTGTTTTTGGGTTTAGGGATTGGGGGTTCTGAGGTTCGAGGGTTTCATGGTTTTGGTGGGCGGGTTAGAGGTATGACGGTTTGAGGGTTGATTTCATCTTCACATCCATAAACCCTTCAAGGAATCAACAGACCCGTACCCATGGCCAGGGGAGCTGGAACCCGAGGCGAGGGCAGAGGCTCGCATAAATACGCATGGGATTTTGGGTTCCTAGGGAAGAAGGAGCACATCCTTGTAGCACAAGGAGTTGTCAAGGAGGAGTGCTACATTTTGAACTACATTTTGGAGTTTTGTAAGTGGGATGTTGGATTTCCGGTTTGTTTGACAAGAGCAGGTTGGTTCAAAGTCGGTTCGCGACTCTTTAGGTCAAAGTCGATGCCCTCCAAAACGGTGCCGACTCCATGCAAGGTCGCGCAGTTTCCATCTGTTGCCATGCGACGAAACCCACCCATTCAATCGTGGGAATCCATGCCAGCACCTTCGCACCCCGTTCGGAGACCACTGCATCCCGGCTAGAGAGGCTCAAGAAACTAATGACACGTCATCAGGCCTGCCTAGCTGCCTTAACATGCATGCAGCACATCCGCATTGTTTGAATCGCAAGCCCAATCCCTCAGAGGAGGGCTGTTTTAAATCAGGGCAGAGGAATCGCTCTAGCAACAACCTCTCGTAACATCGTTTCTTGATTGAAACCGCTTTTTGCCCTGTGAGCCTCCAGGATATTGGCGGCCATGAGGGCGCTGCCCACTGCCACGAGCCGTCGAGGTTTGCCGGATCATGGAACGGGCTTTCAGCTTCGGAGTGAAAACCTACAGCTTTGTTTTGCTGATGACAAGGCCTCATGCAGTCTCGGGTATACTGCTCTATGATATGATAGGGCTGATAGGGTTTGTGAAGGAATATGCGGACTATTGTAAATCGTTATGCTGCATGGGGGTGTATAACGGGGTGCAGATTTAGTACTGAAGGGGTTTGAGGGTGGGACACGTCAGGTCTGGAGCTCTTCTGCACATCATGACATCCTTCTTAACTCCCAAATGCCATCGCTATGGAAAGGCGAAATCAGCTACAAGGCTGTAAGCCTTCGGCCGCATATTAGAGTTGTCGGCACATGCTTCCTACAGCCCGGCCTCAACTCCCTCAAGGCTCGGGAGACACAAACTCCACACTCCGAAGCCAGCTGAGGCGGCCTCGCGCGAATACGGACGGCCTAGCACCGCGGCGGCTCCGCGACACTCGCGCACGCCGCTCTGTGGCTTGTGCGCCCTTCGAGGCCTCTCGGGAGAGGATGGCTTTTTGAGTGGTTTTGTCTCGTACGGATCTTGGAGGGCGGACGAGGTCGCAGCTCGTTCAAATACTGCTAGAAAGGCAATAGTGCACGAAGTCTTTCCCAGGGCCGGGAATGAGTAGTAGCAATTACCCTCCTCGAACACTAGCAGAGCAACTAAAGCAATAAGCACTCTACTCTACTGTACTAGGAGAGGAGACGAGAGTAGTACGAATAAACTAGCAGTGCAGCAGCAGCGACGACCACAACCTTCGACGAAGGATGTCTCAGGAGAGCACAGTGCGAAAGCACTCACGACGGGCAGGCTGTTGACACGCATTGGTAGAGTCTTGAGCATGAGAAGAAAGCAAAACCTTCCACAAGCAGAAAACTGTACCGGTATTTATCTTCCTATGTTTTGCTTGCCACAGTAAAGTTACGTGAAGAAGGTGCGACTGTTTTCCAGAAGTTCGACCTAGTCCCGAAACCATGCTCAAGTCCGCTGCTCTTAGCGATTCTCTGCACCTCCTCAAGCAATCAGCCAGCGGTCAAGGGAGGTTCATCTCGATCTCAAGATGTGCTTGCAGGGCAAGCAGAAATGTCACAAACAAAGCAGTTCATGCCAGCATCGCCAGCAGTAGCAGCACCAGTGGCACCAGTAGCACCAGCAGCATCATCTGCACCAGCGACTACTAGTCCTTCTGCAACTGCAATTGCCACTGCTATCACTCTACTGGATAGCAACAGGAATAGTCGCAGTAAGAATGTTTCTAATAACAACGATAGTAGCTGAGCTGACAATATATTATCAACGAAAATAAAAGCATAAACAACAAAAATCATAATCATTCGAGTAGGAATACAGATAATAGTAGTAAGAAGAATTTTAATCTTTTCATAATGCTAGTTGGAACGCGGCTATCGCTTCTGTGCCCAACTGGTTCGAAGCGTTTCGCATCCGACATCCCGAGGACCCTTCTCTCCATCATTGTTAACTGAAGTTGGACGTGCGAATCTGCACTCGCAAACGGAGAGGTCAGCTCCTTGTTGCTGCGCAGAGTTCCGGCCGCAGTGCCCGATGGGTACCCCTCGAGGACTCGCTGTGAAGGGGCCGAAGCCTCGCTTGGGCGTGCTGGACCAGACCGCAAAAACATCTACACCATCTCTGAATCCTCTTCATTCCTAGCCACAAGTGAATTCCGAAGTCCCATCTGAAGTCGAATATGGGTCACGGTAGCAGCTACCCTGCAGGAAGAAGCCGTGCGCTGTCACGCCGCATGCTGAGCACGCTCGCTGCATATTCCTGCCACTTATGGCATTATGGGAATAAGGGCAGCAAGCTGTTTCTGAAGCCACAGGCTGCGGATTTACGACGTCACGGGCACGGAGGCACGTGGCCCAATTCGTTGTTGGCGCTCTCGATTCGCTGCTTTGTGTTTCCTTTCCGCTGTGTTTTGAACCCATTCGAGCTACAGCCCAAAGCTGCAACAGCGACGGTAACCAAAGTTTGTCTACAAAACAAAGGATCTGTTACACTTTGCTTCATCAAGCTGTTTCGTGGCATCCACGCCACTTCTCTTGCAAAGTCTTTACCCGGTTGGCGCCTTTCCTGACATTTGGTGTGGGTCGGCGCAGCAGCTCGACAAGCTGAATGTCTGTCGTCATAAGGTCCTGCCAAGGATAGTGTCTTTTGGCTGAAAAGTTTCGACAAGCATGCACAGTAAAGGAATTTGCTTCGGGGCATCGCGACGGCCAGCCAACGTTCATGTTCAGATCAATTGTCTGTGCGAATGCCATTGGCAGGAATGCTCAGCCTCGTTCCTTTTATTCTCTCCGGGATGTTTGGGTCGGTCTGGGGAGTACTGCAAACCAGGATTTTTCGTGGTGCGAAGGTGCTTGACACTTGCGCCCAGTTTCCTCCAGGTCATCTCCGGCCTAAATCGTCTTTGCCGAGCCATTGGCACTGGTGCCTTCCACGCGGGTGTGGAGGCCCGCTTGCTCGGACACAGTGCAGGATTGAAAAGTTGGGGTATGGGCGTTGGGGACATGGAGGTTTGGCGTTGGGATTTGAGGTTTGGGGGTTGCTGGCCACAGCTTCTTTTCGCTGGCGCGGCTTGCTCACCATCGTCTCCTTGGTTAGGGTTTACTTTGAGGCTTTGAGAGTTTGATTTTTCGATTTAGAAGCTTGTAAGGCCTTAGGGTTTAACTATAACATGTACTTTTGGGATTTTGCGTTTGCTAACCAACACCTCCAATTAGGGAGTAGCAATAGCAGTAGCAGTACCAGCACCAGTGCCAGTGGCAGTGGCAGGAGCTGGAGCAGCAGCAGCAGTAGCAGTAGCAGTAGCAGTAGCAGCAGTAGAAATAGGAGGAGGAGAGTAGTAGTAGGAGGTGGAGGGAGGAACAGGTGAATACTCGAACAAGGGGCTAGTAAGAAGGAGCATTGCAGTGACGGGGTCAAACGTCTCAGGCGCTGAGTGCAGTTGTTGATGCTGAATCGAGAATAGAAAATTCGAGGCTCGAATCCGGCTTTGATTTTTGGGATGTGTTTGCGTTTGGAGCCTGCTGGAAAGGTATATGGTGCAGAGTGGAGCTTTGGGTACACTGACGACGGAGGGAGCGGGATTTTCAGCTGTGCTGCCGGCTTGTATCAGTGTCACATGCATGAACTCTGGTGCCTCTTGTGCTTGCCAAACCCAGCCTCCAGACGGTAATGGGCTTGGAGCCCCAGGTGAGGCGTTAGGGCGAGAAGTCGTTCTGAACCTGATGCGTACACCCCCCGCTTTGGCATTTGTACATTCCGTGCTTTGGCCAGGCGACCCGGGGGAGTGCGGCGAGCACACCTACCGGGAGGCCGAAGGTTCATTCTTCTGTAAGTCCTACTGTTCTCTGGTGTGAGGTGTGGCGAAGACTGCAATAGTGGAAGTAAGACGATCCCCGAGAATCCCTAACTGTCGCCATTGCAAGTGCCCTCGATTCCGCACATGCCTGAACGGGCAGGCGGTGGCCATGGGTGCCACCTGTCTGCGAGAGGAGGACTGGAAGTGTGGCGTCCCTGCCAGGTGAGAGGGGTGAGATAACAAGGGTGGCTGGAATCTTTAACGGCGCCTTTGCCAGCCCTTCAGCTCTTTGCTGCGCAGCACTTTTGAGTTGTCGCCGCGTTCCCTGAGCCTCTCGCTGCTCAAGCTTTCACAAGTCCTCTGACAGACTTGCTCGGACCCTCTTGGAAAACATGGCCCCGGCAATGAAGTCCG
>BGNK01007176.1:276-19554 GCA_003297005.1 Symbiodinium sp. clade A Y106
GCGCAAGTAGCGGGATCGCTAGTAGGATGCCCCCACGCTTCTTGAGCACGGGCACTGCTGCAATACGCCGTCCATCGGGCACCTTGAGAAGCAGCCATGTGAACGCTGCACCTTGGCTACGACATGACCCCTATGCCCTATGCCCAGCAGAAAGAAAAAGAAAGAAAGAGAGAGAGAGAGAGAGAGAGACTACTCATGCCCTTTCTCGACCAGCAAGCAGCAACAACACTGAGCGAAGCGCACGCACTCCTGTTCGGCTGGACCACGGCGCTGTGGGGAAGGCCCATTCTTCTTGTCGACACAGAAGGGGCAATCCCCTCCGGCGGCCAACCTTCCCACCCGGGAACAACCAACGAAGTTGCAATCTCGCCTGAGGGGATTGCCGCGGAAGTTGACGACTCGCTGCCGCCTACACAGACCTTCTGGCCACCGAGTCGTACCAGAGAACAAACCCAAGGAGTGCACGTGCTGGCAAGGCAAACTTCCCACAGAAGGCGACGCATGCACGCACTCTTCGCCGACGACAACGAGGCGAACGACTTCGAACAAGAGGATGAATCTGATCGCCACCAGACAGACTCGCACTGAAAGGGAACTGAGCTTTTGCCTAGGCCATAGGTCGAGGGAGTTCTCTCTTCCCCACCCCCTGTCTATTTTTATTTGTTTGCCCCGCAGGTTGCTGTGTGCCGGGATAGACGGACTCCCATGACCGTTGCTTGAGAGACAGTTCCCAGGGGGACGCCCCTCTAGTGCCGAAAGCTTGGCTAGCCCCTATGGCATGCCACCAGGTAGATGAGGCCCATGGGGTACTAAATTCTTGCACCGTCGTTTTCTTTTCCCAAGTGCTGATCTGTTGTGCTGCCCGAGTGTATGGAACCATGATGGCCCGACCTAAAAACGGACCTGACCCACAGAGGGAGTGGCGTATTGTTTCCTGCATTGGTCGTCCTTTCACTTGAGTTCTGTTCCCTTGCTGTTGCCCTTGTGCATTGCCACAACAACCCCTCGGGGAGGCCCGCCTCTGCACTAGAACTCGAGAGGCAAAAACCAGAGGCAGGAACGAAGGCAGAGCTGAACCCTGGCCTTCTAATGCGCCCTGCCCGAACCTTTCATGTGCAGTCTTTCTCCCTCTTGCCTGGGTTTCGACTGTTGTGCCCAAACACAGGCACTATGTGTATGATTGCCGACATACACGTCTTTCAGGGGGACGCCCCTTGCAGCATGCGAGCCCTGATTGAACTGACCTCCCATTACGGCTGTCATTTTCGCTTGCTTGTGCTTCACGTCTGAATAGGGGCTCGCCCGAGAAGTAAAGACCCCCCAAGAGCGGGGAAATCCCGCAGCTTGACATTGCAACTGTACCCCGTGATCATAAGCTGACTCACATGCTTCCCCCTCTAGTCGGGGGCGCTGACGCGCGCGGTGTGGGGGGTCAATCCCTACACCATAACCCTGGCGAAAGAAAGAGAAAGAGAGACAAATATGCGGGTGGGCATGAAGCCCGGGGGTCCTGACCGACCCCTATGCCCGGGGGAGAGAGAGAGAGAGAGAGAGAGAGAGAGAGAGAGCTCAGGTTGAGGCGTGGGCTTGAGGGCTTCTAGTGTTACTTCAGTGGGGTTCCGGGTTGCTGCCAGTACGAAGGCCCTGGCGCACCCGATATCCATTTCAAACCTGGCGCAGTACAAGTAGCGGAGCAGGCCTGTAGGGGGAGAAATTTGAGCGGTCATGTGACGCTTGTTGACTCTGTCTAGATCTTTTGCTTGCTTCAAAGTATGAAGTCCTCCTAAAAAGAACCGCTATAGAATGCTGGCCAAAAGGGAACCGTGCATATTTTCATCTGAAGGCCTGAGCTCGCGAATGTGCAATGTGGCAAAACTCGAACCCATTTCCACACACCGTTGCAAGCCATGGAAATCACATATTTCACTATAGATGCTTTTTCCTATGGGAAACAACCACCATTTTCACTCCTCCTCAAAAGCCCCATAAAGATTGGGAGGCCTATGCGGCCAGGGGGCCCCCTTCTGCCCTGAGAAAGAAGAGAGCGAGAGAGAGAGAGAGAGAGAGAGAGAGAGAGAGCGAGAGAGAGAGAGAGAGAGAGAGAGAGAGAGAGAGAGAGAGCGAGCGAGCGAGCGAGCGAGCGAGCGAGCGAGCGAGGGAGGGAGGGAGGGAGGGAGAGAGAGAGAGACAGAGAGAGAGAGAGAGACCCACAGAGACCCACAGAGACCCATACAGACCCAGAGAGAGACAGAGAGAGAGAGAGGGAAAAACAAAGCAAAACAAAGAGACAGAGAGATAGAGCCAGAAAGCAGGAGAGGATGTGAAGACACTGCCATGTGTTTAACCTGACTTCACCTCGAGGTTAGTTTCTTCCCAGCCGCTTCGCGACACTGAGCGGTGCTGGAATTGGAAACACGAAACTTTAGACATCGCTGGGACACTGGCTGCACGCGGATGGAGCTACAACGGCTATCCGGTTTCCGCAGACTATTTCGGATCCTACTCGTGCCCGAGTTGCAGAAAGCCACTGCAATCATGTCTGAATCGCGTTGGACCGCGATGTATTTATGTTTTGGTGAACAAGTCGGGAAGTGAGGGACAGGAGATGGGCATTCGTTGTGTAGCCGTCTCGATCACACTGGAAGTGCATGTAGGTTGGCAAGCGGGTTGATCCAGGCAGAGTGACCTCTCAGCATTCGTCAGGTGCAAAAAAATTTTTATCGTCACATTTTGAGTCACACCGAGGTTGGCATAGCAGAAAAAGCACAACGTCACATGACAAGTGAAAAGTCAATCAGTTCAGAACTACTCAAGCCATGCTACACATGCCACCCGTCTGGAAATGTTCAAAGGCATCGAACGCGGAATGCCTATTTGGATCAAGTCAGCAAATACAGGAAGGGACAGCACTCGGGCTTTGTTGCGCGCACCCGCTCGGATACACTTCAGTCTGGACCATGTTGCTACTGACCCGAATTAATTAGTGGGATCCTGTGCAAGGCCAGCACGGGTGGAATGATGTCTTAACACCAGGTCTTGGCCACACGCCAACCAGTCTGGCAGCCTTGCTCGATCTGACAATGGGAAAGTCGAAGGCACGGCTGCGCATGCCCAGGGGAAGGAGACGTGAAAGGCTGCAGTGTTGGCGCAATGATATGGTTGTCCACAAGGAGCCGTTTCGTCCAAAATCGGGAAGTGCCCCAAACTCTTCCGGAAGCGAAGCTGAATCGGCGAGATAGCAATGGTAACCACACGAGAGAGCAGGACGGTCAGGAAGAGTTTCGATCATGATCCGAATCGGTGAAAACCTTCTTAGGACAAGAAAAAACACCACAGTCTCACTTCCGCTGACCCTGGTCCCTGAACACGACTCTGGGCCCGGATGAAGACCTGGCTACCTCTTCCAGTCGGATGTGTGAGCAGAGAGGACCGCAACATCACTCAGGGCTGCGAGGCAAAGCAGATGACCGCAACAGAAGATGATCTATGTTAACATTATCCATATCTGTGGTGCCCTAGTACGGTTTCTGATGTATGCTCAATAAATTTGGCGACTTCATAGCTTGGCAGGAACAGACAGCAGCCTCTGCAGCACCAAACACAACGAGGCTAGAATCGGCTAGAATGCAAGAGAGCCGACTGCAGCTACACATTCACTACTACTGCTACTACTGGTAGTAGCTAGTTGAGGATTGCAGCAATGATACCCGCTCTCACTGGCGTCGAAATCAGGCCGAGACTCGAGTCGCCACTCCGACCATGCATCACATCGCGCACTTGCTCATTTTTCACACCTCTTGATTCGAGCCGGAATAATTGCTCGAGCTGCGCAGTGCAGCGGACAGTATTTGCCAGAAGGAAGGAAAAGCTGCAGCATAGATCACTTGGTCAAGCAAAGCGTCGCAGTCGATGCTTCATAGAGAATCACCAGCTGTACAACCAGAATCCCGACCTTGCAATTGCACAGATCTGCACAGAACATTGTCAAAGTGCGGGATCCCGATGTTGCGGAACATCTGAGCCCACTCACTTTGCAACCAGTCTGCTTTTTGTTTTCATCGTCTCCCCCTCTGTTTGCCTGCTGCTTTCTTGTTTCAATCTGTGTTGTTTGTGGTTTCGTGTTCTTGTCTGCTGTCTGCTTTCCCTTGTTTGCTGTTTGTTGGTTTTTCTTTATCTGTCAGACCCAGACCATATATCGGGGCAGGACGTCGGAGGGGATGAGGGATGGGTTGGGGCTGCCCAGCAGAAATGGCCATGGTTGAGCCCCTGCAGAACAAAAACTGATGTCACAAGTCCGAAAACACTTTACTAGCTATTCTATACTGCGATAACTACAGCATAATACGATCCAGAAGGTTCCAGAAAAATGTAGTAGGAAAGGTAATGAAAGGTGCCGCGGCAAATAGTCTCCCATAACCACTTGCGAACAAGAGTAGCTTTTGAACTGTATTCTTCTCTTGGTCTGTTACGTTCTATCCCTGTAAACCGGTTGGTTCTAATTCAGCAATACGACAATGGGACAAGGCGGCGAAGCCATGAGTACGTATAACCAATTTTGAGGCATACAATACTAGTACTAGTAACTAGTACTTCGCACACCACTCCTTTCACGTGCCACACTCGAAGCCCAGCGGCCGTGACACGCCGCACGGTCAAGCAATGGCAGTTGCCGCGCACCACTGGTGCCATAGTCTGCACGAAGCTAGCTGCGATTTTTCGGCCGTGCACTCACGGCCCAGGCTTTCACAGTCACATGCACCCCTCAGCCGAGAGCACGCATCTGTGCCGTGAGGTTGCGGCGGACCGGAGGCCATACAGAAACCGCTTCATGCCGCTCCTACTGCACAACGTGCCCGTACTTTGGATGCCACCGTCATTTGCACACGAAGGTGTCAGGAGGCTCTTGGTCAGAACCATATACAAGGCCCTTCTCACAGGGAGCCACGGGCCTGTGAGACAAGGCGCGGAGAGGTGATTTTACGTTGCACGTCGGGAGTGCACAGCACCTCACCGACCGCAAACCACAAACTGAGACTAGTTGAACAGTTGCTCCATCTTGTTCCGACCTGCGAGACATGCAGGTCGGTCCTCATGCAATACATACGCACGCTCCAACCCGCCAGAAGGTTCAGTCACGGTTGTGTCCGAGAAGAGAGTTCAGCGACTCACCCACGTTCACGTCCGTGCGCCCCTCAGCCACGTATGCCTGCCTGACCGAGGTCCCGCAAGCCACCTTGACACCTGCTGCTACTACTGCCATCAGGACCTTCGCACATGCTGTCCGGGCTGCATCGCTCCAGGAACCGCGTGCGCAGGACAACCGCGCCCTTGTCCCCGGCTTGCCCGCAAGCGCTGGGTGAGCAATGTTGCGGCCCGGTTCAGGATACCACACAGGAGCTTCCCCTCTCTGTGGTTCGAGCCCAGCATGCACTTGACCATGCCATCGATGACCTGGACGACGGTCCGGCATTGTACTGGTTGTCCTGCTGTTGTGCTCAGCAGCAACAGCAGTGCTTGCGCTTCCATGGATGGACAACGCACCAAAGGGATGAATAAACCATCCCAGCTTGCCGTCGTGGGAGCACGCGTCGCCTGCCGGGAAGGGTCGCTTGTGCAACTGGGCACCAGTTCGAGCCCTTGTTTGAGGCATCAAAAGCGGAGCTCGAGTCCGTGGATTTTGGGAGACCGCGCAAGCTGTTTTGAGCAAGGTCAGGAAAATGCCTCCCACCTTGCAAAAGAAAATTCGGAGTGACAAGTGAATGCCCCAGCGACGGTGCTGGCATAGGGTTGAGCGGCCCGCAGACCTTGGAGGAAGCCCACATACGCCAGGATTTGGCCCTTTCCGCACTCAGAAAAAGCTGAAGGCTGCATAGCTAAGGAGGGTGGGGGACTTCAGAGACCACGGGAGCTGCCCCAATTCCACCAGGTGTCGCTGCTTGATGAAGTCACACACAGCCATAGACTCACATTCTAAAAACGCTTTAAGACGCGATCCACGCCAGCGAGCTCGCCAAGCCAACAGCTTCTCGGTAGTTCATGCCCTTGCAGTTGCTGGCGAAAGCGTGCAAACGTCCTCGAATTCTTTGATCAAAAAACAGGACGATGTCACGCAAGTCCGATCGTCCGTGAGAGACAGCATGCACTGCACACTGTAATGAGTGATCGACGGCCGCCCTGTTCCGGAGGTGAGGGCTTGCTTGAGAGCCTCGGTGTGGGCGGCGAGCTCGCCTTTTGCGTTCGTGCGGAGACACGAGGTACAACATGGTACGAGAGTGTATGCAAGCGCTATATATCCCTTGTGTAGAAAGTCGAAGGTGTTTCGGTAAGGGAAAACATCGAAGGTGTTTCCGCTAAACGTGATAGCTCGCTACCGGACGTTTTGGTGCACCAGCACACATGGCTTGAGGAATCCGTGCTAGCCGTGGCCAATTGTGCTGAAGAGCCTACTGCTAGTGGAGGCAAATTTGAAGTGGGGTAGGAAAGCGAACAGGGCTATTCCCCGCTAGGTGTTCCCCATCAAAATACCAACTGAGAGTGAAGGGAGAGCCCAGAGTACCAACCCCCCTTGTCTCGGGAACATAACTTGCTCAGCGGCAGAGAAGCATGAAGAAGAGGCGCCCCGCAAGCCGGCTGGTAACCATGGAACCAATATAAGGTGAACTTCGTGAGTCACACGTTCACGGTCGGCTCCCGTGCCCTGGGTGTGGCATGGTCTGGCGAAGTCTGTGTGGGACTGGACGCTGATCAATGAGAGCCCTGGTCCGCCTCGCGGTTCCTGTGGCCCCGTATCTGTCTGCAGTGCCTTCCCGGCCGCTCTGGCTACAGCGGTCTTCGGACTTTTAATCCAGAGTCGGCAGCCTCGCACGTCTGTGCCCTGCACCTGCACCTCCGCAATCCGGCACACTGCAGGAATCTGGACTTCGACTGCGAACACGATACAACACACAAAAACAAACGTCTCAGAGCTTCCAAGACTTCAGATACGCAGAGTATTTCATTCCAATCTGCGCAACTTCAATCCCCAAGTTAGAAGGACCCCCGGAACCGAGTTTTGAGGCCTTGAGATCCGGCTTGGTCGTGAGCAGTACGTCGGCAGCATCCACTTCCTTGGACTTCGTTTCGGAAGTCGAAGCTGGCTTACAAGTTCAGGATGCTTTCCGGTATAACCCCTTCGGATTGGAACAATCGTTTGTCTTTTTCTCTCTTACTTCACCACGGCCACAGCATGAAGGACAAGGCGAAACCCTTTCTCAATAAGGATCTTGAGCTGCAGAGAACCGTCATGAACGACAGCGGGCCAAAGCGGACGGTGTGTTCGCCTATGAAAGTGATGGAGAATTGCCGTTTTGTGCGGGATCCTCCGATGGCTGCCTCGATTACCTGTCATAAGTTTGATGTGCAGCGCGAGTCGTGTGAATGTGAAGTTGACTCCGAGGACGAGCCACAGATCCTGGACGATGAGCCCGTTTTCGGGGGCAAGACGAAGCTGAACCAGGCTGACTCATTCGGGTATACGCAGTGAGTCGCAGCGTTCGGCCACAGGCAGCGTGCGCAGGCCTACCGGGTCACCGACTGTCATTTCTATAAGTCTTTGTTTTTAGCCTAAGGTGGCGGATGGGAGGCGGGTGCCCTGCCATTGATGTTTCGCTGGCTTATGTGGGCCGGGCTTAGTGGTGGTCTATGGTTCGTTGCGCAGCCTCTTTGGGCGAACCTATGCGCACCTTTAATGGACGGCGGCTACAGCACCTCTCAAAGGCGCCTCTTCCGTGGCACTTCGCACGGGTGCACTTTGCTCGCCATGCTGCTGGTGGACTCGACGAGGAGGGCGAGGAACTCGGTTTTGCTTGACTGGTTCATGCTCAGGCAAATGTCGTGGATAACGGGTGATAAGCACATCAGCAAATCACCCAGTGGTTGTCGGGTCTTTGGCTTCTTGGGCCGCTGTCCCAGCCTTCCAAGCTTGAGTCACTGGAAGAGGACGTGTGGTTGGCGGCGGGCATGCGCCATGAGTTGTCATTGGAGGGAGAAGTGGCCAGACAGTCAGAGATGAGAGCCGGAGCGAAGATTGAAAAAGTATTGCGGTGTTCTTCTGGTAACTCGGATGCTGGTGACACTCGTCCCAGATGGCGCCCAGAAGCATGTCATCTCATGGAGGGGACAACGCCTATTGTCAATTGGTGGCGGCCGCAAACTTGAAAGTAGCTTCCCTAGGTCCCTAGGTTGCCGATGATCACGACACTTGTCTTCGAGAATTCGACAGCAGCTGACGGCAGCTTATGCGGTGCAAGGGCCTGGGTTTGAAGGCGGAACACCTGGGGACGGAAGGCTACGGAGGCACGGCGTATGATGAGCAATTTTCAAGGTGTCAAGAAGAGTTGGAAGCTTCCTCTGCAGGCACGTCGCCATCCCCGTCTTCTTCGTTCTGTTGCAGGTCCTAAAGGCGATAGTTCCAGAGATGTTTCTCCTCCTCTATTGGAAGCGCTTCTTGAAGACCCGAACGTAGCAGGCCCTCCACCTGGTTAGATGAGCGAGGGTGGGAACGCTCTTTATTCGATGGATAGCAAGTACAGGGTGCCCAGCCGGACGGCAACGAGGAGCCCCACCTCAAAGCAAGATCTTCATTAAGGACGGTGTTTTCTTCAATGACATGACGGCCTATGTTTTGGCGATCCAGCACGAACGGTCTTAAGAAGGGTGCGTTGTTGACAGGAGCCAGCTTTAAAAGCTTACCGTCGGCTGTTTTACCCAGATGATCACTCGAGGTGACCGACCCACCATGTGCTGCCAGAGCTGTTGTTTGAGGTTAGCTGCATAATTTAAATAAAGTGTTTCCACTGACCTCTTGGAGCGGTTTCACGAGTCGGCAAATCAAGGAAGAGCAAGTCTGGCTGTCCCTCCGGTGAAACAGGAACCTACCTTTGCTACTTTCTTTCACGCGTCGCTGGGACAGACAATTCAAGAGGCCACAGCTCGGAGAGGTGAGGTTAATTGAAGTTAATTTTCTTGCCGGCCTGGGCAGCCTGAGGAAGCCCGCGCCGGCGGCGATCTTGCAGTTCCCCAGCAACAAGATCGCCCGGCCTGTCCGCAGCAGCATGGCGGCAGGGAGTTGTTGCAGCTTGGCGGCTGCGGCAGACAAGCTGATCATAGCTGATCTGCAACCGGAAGCTCTGGATGCTCTTTTGCATGGAGATACGACGCTGAACCCTGAGTGGAGTCGGAGGACCACTGAAGACCCAGGGCCGCCTGGTTGCGGATGCCAAGTCAGTTTACGACACCTGCAGGGAACCCCTTGCTGTATGGTAGCAAGTGCAAGAAGGAGTTCTCTCGACTCTCTCCCATTGAGTTCCGACGTGGCCCAATATGCCGACTGCCCTACCAAAGCGATGCCGGGGAACAGTGCCAGATTGCGAGCGAGTCACTTGAACACCGAGCAGAAGAAGAAAGGCGAGCCAGCATCCGACGCGCCTGAGGCAGAGGCGTAACGCCGGCATGTGTCGGTGAGACGATGCATCGCTTCCTTTTCCCGCATGCTTTTCCGTATATCGAGCCCAACATTACTGTCCTAATTCCGCTTTGGTTTTCCCGTGAGCCGATTCTTAAAAAAGAAAACGTCGAGATCTGCCAGAAATTTTGAACCATGCCAGATGCAAAGCAGTTTGTTTGTCGTAAGCAGTCGCGTGCAGGGGGGAACGTCACAAGGCAAGAGTTGATGTAGAAATAGGCATGCTGCATGAGCATGCAACTGCAAGTCTGCGCAACCGCGCTGGCCTCTAGCAGTCGGCGCGTGATTGTGATTATGAGTTCCAATACTTTCCATCGTTGCAGCATGTTGCCGTTGAAGCATGCGTGTAGTTGTGCTGCCCTTGTAAATTTGCTAACTACCTTGGTATCTGTACATCCTGTTTTGTTCAGTTACATGTCATGTCATTATATGACCTTCCAGGAAGTCGGCAGCCAAACATAAATAAACGACTAAGTCATCGGGCATTCGGGACGAGCAATGGTCGGGATTAGGCTCCGGGATGCTCCGGGAAAACTCCCAGCACCGGATATCGTGAGGGGCAAAAGACCTGCATCGGACAGTGGCTCTCTAACTTAAAACTGCCATCATTTCAATGAATGTGGCTATCGCACGAAAAGAAAGGGGGCAAAGATTGTGGTGTTGAGGTTTTTCGACGCAGATGGGAAAGAAGGGTTGACACCGAACACAAAACATTGGTTTTGCCAACTCTGCCGGCCAATATCAGTCCAAGTATCCACCTCCGTCCGACCGATGGCAGCAATTGAGGTTGGACGGCCTTGCGGGGGCATTGTGGGCAGTATACCACACCAGGTAGGGCCGCTTGCTTGTGCTCAGTTTTTCGCTGAGCGGTTTTTGCTTTTGTCTTGCCAGGTCTTTCGATGAAGCCGTGACACGAGCTGTAAATTTGAACGGTGATGCAGACAGCTTTGGGTCTATCACAGGCCCGAATGCGTAGGCACGCAGAGGTCGCCAGAGAAAACAATCCTGTCAGGGCAAATTGCTGGTGCATTCTACGGCTTTTCCGCGATCAACCCGCAATTCCGCGACTGGCTTTGCAGGCCGATGAATTTCTTTCCGGTAGCTACGTTTCTTTTTGTTTGCCGTGTGTTTGCCGGACCGTTTCATGCAAAGACCAACATGGTGAAAAAAATAAGCAACTGCTACTAGTAATAGTACTACTACGAGTACTGTTACGAATCCTGATATTCATCCTGCCATTCCTATCAATGCTACTGGTATTCCTACTACCCCGACTACTACTACTACTACTACTACTACCACTACCACTACTACTACTACTACTACGACCACTACTACTACCACCACGACGACCACAACTGCATAGTACTGCTACAGCTGCTGCTACAACTGTTACTACTGCTGCTACTACTACTACTACTACTACTACTACTACTACTGCTACTACTACTACTGCTATTGCTACTGCTACTAGTACGACTACTACCCACCACTACTACCACCTACTACTATCAGTACTGCCAGTACCGCTTGCTACCGCTACTGCCGCTAATTCTTAATGACACAGACGACTACTACCGTTTGCTATTTCCTGCTACATACTACGGTTACTACTACTACTACTACCACCACTAGTATGCATTACTGCTGCTACGGCTACTGCTACTCGCACTACTACTACGGCTACTACTACTTCTTCTTCTTCTAGTACTACCACTACTACCACCACCACCACCACCACCACCACTACTACTACTACTCCTATTACTGCTATCCTACTACTTTTCCTCTTCTTACTACTACTACTGCTACTACCATCACAACAACTACTACTACCACCACTACGACTACGATTACTCTACTACTACTACTACTACTAGCCACCCCCCCCCCTACCAACCACCTGGCGCCTCAACCCATCGTCATCGTCATCATCAACGAAAATGACAGCTGCAGAAGATGCAGGGGCTCAGGCCCCCTATCTGTNCAGTCCAGAATCGACGCCTGGATTTTTCAAAAACCCAGGCGTGCGTTTAAGCCTCATAAGATGTTCCGACATGACGAAAGTACTGTAAATACCGAGTAAAACGGATGTGTGTTAGAGGAATGTGGGGGGGGGTGGTTGGTAGGGAGGGGGGGCGCCTACTACTACTCCTACTACTCCTACTACTCCTACTCCTACTGCTACTGCTACTGCTACTGCTCCTGCTGCTACTGCTACTACTACTACCACCACCACCACCACTACTATTACTATTACTACTACTACTACTACTACTACTACTACTACTACTACTACTACTTTTGCTACTACTGCTACTGCTACTGATTCTTCTGCTACTACCGCTACTCCTACTACTACTCCTACTCGTATTACTACTACTACTACTACTACTTCTTTTTCTCCTTCTGCCTCTGCTACGATGACGACGACCACTACTCCTCCTACTACTACTGCTGCTGCTGCCATCATAGCAACTACTACTGCTGTTGCTGCTGCTGCTGCTGGTACTAAGATTTCTGGAGCAGCCACTAGTACAAATACTACCACTGCTTCTACTTCTATTGCGATGAGTACTGCCACGACGACGACTACGATTGCGACTGATACCAGCACCTTTTCATTCTTGTGCTTCTACTGCTGCTGCTACTACTGCAGATGCCTGTGATTTGTTGCTCATTGTGTCGATGAGCAGACGATCTGAGAGGTTTAGCCGGATTGTGGGACAGATAGAGTCTGTGGAAGCCGACATTGTCATTCAAAGTGCACCTAAATCAGCCATGACTGCCGCCAGTCTCAGCTGAATCGCAGGTGGGACGACTATGACACTGCTGTGAGAGCACTTATGCTTTATCAGCTTGGTCCAGATGCGCGGAGAAGCAAGTGAAGCTGGCTTGACAACCGAGCTGCAACACCGCAAAGAGAAGCGCTGCTTGTGGTTTGCGTTGCTTGCTGTATGCTTAGTTCCTAGGTCTTAGGTCCTAGGCGATTGCACTTAACGTGGTTCGGTGTTGGCAGGGCATGTTTATATTCTGCGCCTGTCGAACTTCTTTGTCTGCCCGGCTAGGTCATGGAAGTCCCTGTCGCCCGAAAGCTGGTGCGAGCCTCATTGTCTGGAGCATTCTGGAGAAGCCACTGCGAGGGCACATGCACCCCTGCATTCTCACCCTGTTGCAGCGTGCCGGGCTCGAACAAGCTTGTGAGATCTGCTTGGAGCTTCAGATGGCTGATGAAGCTGTGGGCTTTCGGATTGGTGACGGCATCATGCGCCCTTGATGCGCGCTCCACTGCAGTTGATTGCATTTCATGTGTGGAAACGAGAGGGTCTTGGCAGTTGGGTTCATGCCACACGGAAGATATGGGCGACTGTCCCATCGCAGACGCTGACTGCTGTACCAACGCAGAATGCTGTGTCACGAGTGGCTGCCGCTCCCCTGAAGACACGCTCGTTGAAAACCCATTTGCCCATCCAGTGTCCTGTCACCGTTGTTGCGAGGAGTCGCCTGAGGGATGCAAGTTTCGCACTTACGTGGATGGTGCTGCGACATATTCAGAACCGTATTACAACGTCGAAGAAGTTGCTCTCGGGAAAAACTGCGCAGATGTTTGGTCCGATCCAAGCATCACGTGCCCACCGTGCGCTCACTGCGACCTTCATACCGAGCAGGGTTTGCTTCAAAGACTCCCCGAGTGCAACTGCGAGACGATCCATGCAGATTGCCGGGAAGAGACGTCTTGCGAGTGCTACTGCCAGAAGCAGGCGCAAGGCCTTGTGCGTTGCCCGCACTTGTTGCGACAGCTCCAGTCAGAGCTGTGAGATTGTAGAGTCCACGGCGGACGGCTGGAGTCTTGATTGTTTCACAAGCACAGAGGTTGAAAACCTGCGAGCACTTATACCGCAGACTTGTGCCACTCAAAGGCCGTGCTTGCTGTCGCTGTGGCTGCTGTTGTCATGCTGGTCAACCAACGTTCGAGTTTTGACAAACAAACTTTCGTGAAGGTATGGCCACTGAAGCCTCCTCGCACACTCTAAGAGAGCTTTGTGTGCCGCCCCCTGAGTGCAAGCCTCGCTAGCCGTGAGCAGTGCTTTGCGTACTTGGAGTGGGTGACAGACTCATAGCCATCACGGCATGGTCTGTGGAGCATCTCCCGCCGACGTTAGGGAAGACCGCGCCCGCAGTGTGGGTTTGTCCTTGTGTGTACAGGGGCAGCAAGCACTAGGCAACTTACAATGCCCACAAGATGGGGGCAGAGAACACCAAGAAAGGCAGGCTGCTGCAACCAGGAGTGTTCTGCCCGTATCCTGTTTGTCGTTTCTGCGAACAGAATAGGGGAAGCTACCAAAAGTAGACACTACAAACAGGATAGTGGATGATAGTGTCAAAGCCAGCAAAATGTAGTGGGGCCCGCACCTGCCAGTGCTCTCAACTGTGACACGACTAACAGGATAGGATGGATGGGGTTCCGCAGTGCGTCCAGCAAACTCCAATGATCAAAAACCAAGACGAACTGACAACTGGGACTCTTCATACGGCCTTTGTGTTCTGGTTGTCGTCTCTAAAGGTGGCCGCAGAGCTTCAAGTTGAAGCTGAAGAGCAGCGCACAGGAACCCTCCAAGTTAAAATCCCGCTCTGGGGGAAGGCATTCCTTTTTGCCGCTATTACTCTCCCAAAGCAAGAAAAAAAGCTATCCGGAACTGACCTATAGTGGATCTCAGAAAGTTGGAACATGGGTTTAGGAAGATTAGTGCTAGGATCCCTTATAATTTTCCTTAAGGGCATGAGGAGAATGATGTTCCAACTTTCTGGCTTCTACTATAAACGTCTTTCGCCGGTCTACACTTCTTCTGTCTTGGATTTGCCCCTACCCTGTTGTCTATAGAGCTCCTTGTGGCGTAGCCCGAAACCAGGGACTCACTCTCAGGGTGCGCTGGGGACGTCTCGCCTGTGCGTATGCTGTAGTCGTCAGCACGGTGTTCCCGCGACGTTATGCGTGCATCGTAAGGTCCCCGAGTCACAGGGAAGTGTTCGGTCCAAGCCTGTGATTGACGAGGAAGACGAGACAGATGAGGAGGGGTTGATGAGGTTTTTGGTGTGTAAATTGTAAATCCATGATGAATGTTTACCGCGGTAACAGGCCGAAGGCAGCAGAGAGACTCCTCGCGTTGGTTATAGGGAAAGACTTCGGTTCTCAGGGATACACCGCTCAGTCCGAAGCAGCCCCCAAAGGCATCAGCGAGCAAGCGCATTGATGGGCATTACCAGCATTGCACGTATGCCCTGCAAGCACTTCTTGGTGCTGACGTACTTGCCGTTTGCGGACGGGAGGATGGGGAGTATGAGCAGGCAGCCGCCGGAAGCGCAGTCTGAACTATCAGCAATGCATGGGTCGCACAGGCAGTGGTTCCTGTGAATCTTGCTTGGAAGACGTGTGGACATCAGCGCAGCAGCAAGCTCGGTTGTGCAGCATCATGCCTGTTCTCAAACTGGCCATCGCCGCGCAGCATGATGCACAAGTTACAATGCCGAACACGCACGAGATGAAGCGAGGCACTATGTGCGACCGATTGCGTGTTGTTCATGGTTTCGGCCCGAGCTCGAATGGAGTTTAACAACTACGGTTTCATGGCTTTGGTTGCCAAGGAGAACAGCGACTCGCTGCCGCTCATGCTGCACCTTGACTGAGATTGCTTGTCCAGTCTGCTTGACCAAATGGTTAGAACCCTCAGCGCAGCTTCCACAGGAAGACTGAGGCGGGGCCACCGAGCATTCGCCCAGATAGTGTGCCGCGGCTTGATGGTCATGAAAGTATGTGAATGTGTTGACGGCGTCGATATGCATCGATGCAGCCCTGTGTCGTGGTGATGCCAAACCATGAATGCACATCACCGTGGCCGGTGTCAGCCTAGAAGTTGTGGAAGACTCAAGGTACGCACTTCCCTCGCGGAATACTTGGAGCCACTGTTGAACGGTCGAGCCTGGTCCCAGGATGGGGTTTCGACATTGTCGCGTGTCTCCGCTATCGTTGCTGTAGTTGTGGTCGTAGTAGTGGTAGTATAGTTCAGAATCGTAATATATAACAGCAGCAGCAGTAGTAGTAGTGGTGGTGGTGATGGTAGTGGTCGTCGTGGTAGGGGAGTGGTAGTGGTGGTGGTGGTGGTGGTAGTTGTGGTGGCAGTTGTAGCAGTAGCAGCAGTAGTAGTAGTAGCAGCAGTAGCAGTAGCAGTGGCAGTAGCAGTAGCAGTAGTAGTAGAAGAAGTAGTGGTGGTTTTAAGTGACAACAGCAGCTGCAGTGCTAGATAGCTCGAACGTTCTAGGTCATGGCAGCTGCAACTTGTTTCGGATCGAGGTTGCCTCGCGACCTAACTTGTCGGGACATTTTTGCAGCAAGAGTGTAATAATCCATGGGCCAGCACGGGCCACTGTGTCGTTTAGGGTGCATTCGTGAGAGTCCAGTTGTAAAAGGGTTTGGCGATTGATGCCCTTTCGTCATGTTGAGAGTTCAGATTGTATAAGATGCAACTAGGCGGGTTGTAAGATTTGCGACAGCATGCGGCACATGTAAAGGGGTCGTTTGTTTGTGCTTCACCTTTCGTTGTGTTGTCCCTGCTGTATTCTGCTCTGCGAAAGCATGAATGAAAACAGTATAGGTAGTACTAGTATTAGTATTAGTAGTACTAGTACTAGTACTAGTCATAGTGGCGGTAGTAGTGGTGGTATTCGTAATAGTAATATGGCCGTCGTCGTAGTAATAGTAGTAGTAGTGTTAGTAATATCAGTAATGTTAGTAGTTAGTAGTGTAGTAGCACCATTGTGTTAGGGGGGGGGGTGGGGGGGAGCCCCCCCCCACGCGGGGGTGCGGGGGCGCAGCCCCCGCGAGACGGTGGTGCCTATTTACGAAAAAAAATATTTTNAAAAAAAATATTTTTAAGACTTTTTATCGTGTTAGGAGAGGGTGTGGGGGGGGAGTCCCCCCCCCCACGCGGGGTAGCGGTAGTAGTCTTCTTAGTAGCAGTAGCAGTAGTAGTAGTAGTAATAGCAAGAGTAGCAATAGTAGTGGTATTAGTAGTACAAGTAGTAGTAGTAGTAGTACTAATATTGCTAGGGGGGTGTGGGGGGGAGTCCCCCCCCCACGCGGGGGTGCGGGGGCGCAGCCCCCGCGAGACGGTGGTGCCTATTTACGAAAAAAAATATTTTTAAGACTTTTTATCGTGTTAGGAGAGGGTGTGGGGGGGGAGTCCCCCCCCCCACGCGGGGTAGCGGTAGTAGTCTTCTTAGTAGCAGTAGCAGTAGTAGTAGTAGNGGGAGTCCCCCCCCCACGCGGGGGTGCGGGGGCGCAGCCCCCGCGAAACGGTGGTGCCTATTTACGAAAAAAAAAAGTACGCTCAGTAAGACTACCCGACCAAGACTGTCTGCAAGCTCTGCGTTCGGCCGAAGACTGCCCGCAGGCAGGGCGACTGCGAAGACTGTCTGCCCCGGAGCCGAAGTTTAAGCGGCAGCTCGGGAACACTAAAAGGCTATCTGCACCGAGGTCGAGGCTTGAAGCGAAAGCTTGGGATAGAATTTTTGGCGACTCTTAACTTTCCCTAGGGAAAACGCATACTTTTAAGCGGTAGTTTAGGGATTTTTTTTGTCCGGAGATTTAAGCGGCAGCTCGGGAAGACTAAAGACTATCGGCCGCGAGTCCGGGCTCGAAGCGAAGCTTGGGATAGAATTTTTGGCGACTCTTAACTTTCCTTAGGGAAAACGCATACTTTTAAGCAGTAGTCTCGGAAGCAACTGCTCGACTCCCTTCCCTTAACTCAAAATTTTTTTCTGGAGCTCGGATTGGCGCGTTTAGGCTGGAGACCACGCGGGAGCTTCCGAAACCCTAAAGTCTACACGGTTTGACGCCAAAACGCCGAAAATAGTAGAGAAATCGCTTCGAAACGAACTAGAACGCTACTAAAATCGCTCGCACGCGAAGTTCGCGCGGACTTCGGCGCGGACTGACTCGACGATGCGCGGCATCGGCGCTGCGCGGCGCGCGGGGAGCGCAAAATAAGAGAGAAACCGTCTCGACACAGGCCGAACGCTACTAAAATCGCTTGCGCGTGGAGACTGCGCTCGACTGAGGCGCGAACCGACTCGGCGATACACGAAATCGCCGCTACGCGAGTCGCGCGAAAACGAAAACGCGTAATGAAAGAAGTCGTTTCGCAACGAATCTAAACGCTAGTAAAATCGCGTGCGCGCGGAGTTTGCGTCGACTTCGGCGCGAGCCGACTGGACGACGCGCGGGATCGGCGCTGCGCGATTCGAGTAAAAACCGGAAACTCGAAGACTAACTAGCGCGAAAGCGGTCCGGAGACCGTAGAAGAGCGTAGTAAAACAAGCGTTAGTAATAGTGGTAGTAGTAGTCGTAATAGTAGTAGTAGTAGTACTAGTAGTAGTAGTAGTAGTGGTAGTAGTAGTAGTAGTAGTAGCAGTAGTAGTAGTAGTAGTAGTAGTAGTAGCAGTCGTAGTAGTAGTAGTAGTAGTAGTAGTAGTGGTAGTAGTCGTAGTAGTAGTAGTAGTAGTAGTAGTAGTGGTAGTACTAGTAGTAGTAGTAGTAGTAGAAGTAGTAGTAGTAGTAGCAGTAGTAGTAGTATTAGTAGTAGTAGTAGTAGTAGTGCTAGTATTACTCGTAGTAGTAGTAGAAGTAGTAGTAGTAGCAGTAGTAGTAGTAGTAGTAGTTGTTGTAGTAGTATTAGTAGTAGTAGTAGTAGTGGTAGTACTAGTAGGAGTAGTAGTAGTAGTAGTAGAAGTAGAAGTAGAAGAAGTAGTAGTAGGGTAGTAGCAGCAGTAGTAGTATTGGAAGTAGCGCTTTAGTAGTAGTAGTAGTAGTAGTAGTAGCGTGATCCTGAATTCTCGCACTTGGCAGAAACAGCGGCCGGCTCGATTGCTGGAGCGCAGATCTCGCTGTGTTGCCGAGCGGCCTTCGTGATCCTGAATTCTCGCACTTGGCAGAAACAGTGGCCGGCTCGCTCGCGGCCGTACTTCCACGCCCAAATTGCCTGAGCTTGCTGGCAGGTTGTGGTGTCAAGGAAATCGACTGAACACAGGCACAGCTGGTGGACGGATGCAATCGGGTCANCGATCACCCAGAAAAAATCGGAGCTCCTCGGTGCTCGATTGCTGGAGCGGCGTCGTACTGCTGCATATTATGCTATATATAGGTGCAGAAATTGCAGCTGAGCAACGGGGGCGCCATTTGCGGTGCGACCGCTGCTGAGAAGTGCCAACAAGCTAGTTTGAGAATTCAAGGATTCAAGGGTGGCTGCGATTCCGACGTTTGGAATGCCAGCATGGGGAGCTGCTCTGTTCTACAGTCGCGTTGTACTCTTGCGACTCTTGTGCCGCATTTGTGCTCTGGCGTCTTCGGATCCACGATTCGGTGAAACTTACATTCACAGGCGGGCGAGGGGCATAAAAGCCGGGCCCATGCCGCGGTTGTGCCGAATCAGGACCGTGTTGGTTCGCTGGGCGACCAAGACAGGAAGNCTGCAGAACTGAGTGCGTCTTTCCACACGTCCACAGTAACCACACCGCTGACAAAAACAGATTTCCCAGATCTCGCTGTGTTGCCGAGCGGCCTTCGTGATCCTGAATTCTCGCACTTGGCAGAAACAACGGCCAGCTCGCTCGCGGCCGTACTTCCACGCCCAAATTGCCTGAGCTTGCTGGCAGGTTGTGGTGTCAAGGAAATCGACTGAACACAGGCACAGCTGGTGGACGGATGCAATCGGGTCACCTTG